>JARYGA010012557.1:0-24483 GCA_030545235.1 Helianthus tuberosus | reverse complement strand
AATCGAGAATGCTAAAGCATTGATCAGATCATACAGAAAACAAATAAAGTATAATTCTGATACTCTGAACACAGATCAAACTAGAAGTGACGTCATCAAATAGCGAACATGTGTTAGGGTTAGAAATAAGAAAAACGTGATCTGTGATGAGCACGTGAACGTAGCGGAGAGTTTAACGTACCAGTGTTAGGGGTGCAGGTGGTGAGGTGAGAGATCGCCGGCGATCTGAGAGATTTGCAGAGAGGCTATAAAGGCGGCGAAGAAGAAATTGAGAAAGGTGTACGTATCTGTGTGTGTGTGTATGTATAGCTTCTTTCTTGTGAAGAAGGAGAGAAGCAGTCGGCGAAATCTTGAGAGAGGGTGAATTGAAACGAGATGTAAAAACAGAGAAAATTAATATTAATAAATAAATATAAAAGGAGAACAGGGGAACCCTTTCCGGTGTTAAAAAGCCTGATTTATAATTATAAAAGTAGTTGTAGGACCCGTGTAACTACGGATACGTTTAATAACGATCGAAATCAAATACTAAAAAACAGATTATAATATATCATTTAAATTTTGGTCTTTAGTGCTATATCTTTATAAAATAATATTAAAGACAGTAGTATGTGTTAGTATTATAATAACTATAATGATAAAAGTTTTTGTCTATGTAAATATGTAATATATCATGTGAACAAATATTTGATGAATTCACATTCGCATTTTAGTTAAGTATACATTAAACTTGTCGACTGATTAACTATAGACATAAGAGAAGCATAACTAACACAAGAAAGATTATTTGTTGCCAATATACCAATTCAATACAAGAGAAGCATAACGAACCCAGGAAACATTATTTGAAGCATAACCTGGACTTGCTGTAATTCCATCAGTTCAGTATTTAATCCTAATATACCAACTCAATAGAAAAATAAAATATTTAATGTACTACAACTGTAAATAACTCATGTAACAGATTTGAAACCATAATTATGGATTATAGACATCTATTTACATAATGTAAAAACATTATGTCAATAATGTATAAACTTTCATTAAAATCAGTCTTATTTGGCCCAAACAAAACTTGTTCTTAGTTAAGTGTAACAAACGGGTTTAATAAATAATTTGTTTATAAAATCTTATATATTAAAAATACATCTTACATTCTATTAAAAAGAACTTGTTTAATAAAATCTTATCTATTAATTTATTAAAAGTTAAAAAGAAAAGAAATACATTTATAAAATTTCCTAATAAATAATAAAAACTTTACTTCCAAATAGAGTTTTATAAACAAATAGGGTTTTATAAACAAATATTAAATAGGGTTTTATAAATAGGGTTTGATTACTTAAATAACTCTTTTTAAATATAAGGTTTTATAAACAAATATTAAGTCTTCCAAATATAAGGTTTTATAAACAAATATACCCTTAACCCTTAATATCTACTCATAATATCACATGTTAATGATCAGATCCATCACACTTCTCCAAAAGATCTCGAAGTCTCTTCTCCCAACTCCCAAGACCGATCATCATCATCATCGTCTTCATCTTCATCTTCATTCATCTTCAACTTCAAAACAGAGGTTTGGATCATCATCTTATCTGTATATATTTTTGATATTTGTGATGTTTTTGTGGAAATATTGTTTGGATCATCATCTTATCTGTATCTCTTCATCTTCATCTTCATCATCTTCATGTTTTTGTGAAAATATGTGTGATATTTGGATGATCATCTTCAAGAATCGTTTGTGATTTTTTGTGAAAATATTTTCAAGAATCATGATTGAATGTAATCCGCATGTAGATATTGGATGCCAATCAACCCAACCATCAAATGTTTTCTTCATCTTCTTCTTGGTACACTTTTCTTCTTCTTCTTCTCTGTGATAGAATAGAACACATTTTGATAATCAGTTCTTTGTTTTGCATATGTATAGTTCACCAATTTGTTTGTTGGAGTACTGACAGTACAATAATATGATGATGATTAGAGTTGTTTGATAATCAGTTCTTTGTTCTGCTTTGGTTTCAGTTTTTGATAACCAAATCTTTATCAATGAATAAACTTATTAATTGGTTAACATTCAAGAAAAAGTGTCAATAAATGGGTTGATTTGGGTATTTTTTTTGTTAGCTAAATGGGTCACTTTGGTCAAAATGGGTTGCTGAAACTACTTTGTTTAATGTTTGCTTGTTTTGTTTTTGTTTTTGTTTTATGCTATCGTAGAAGATTTGTTTGTGATATTTTTGTGAAAATATTGTTTGTTCTTGGAAAGTTTCTATTACCTACTTTGTTTAATGTTTGCTTGTTTTGTTTTTGTTCTATGCTATTGTAGTAGTATCAAAACAGAAAGTTTGTTTGTGAAGTTTTTGTGAAAATATTGTTTGATTCTTGTGGGTTTTTGTCTCGGGTATCAAAACAGAGGTTTTGTTTGATTCTTGTGGGTTTTTAAGAAATCTGAGTTTCTTACTATGGATGTTTTTATTGTACAGAATGGCTGCGGATGTAAAGATACGCAAAACACCAACTACGAAGGCGAGAACACTTGACAACCTCCTAGAAGATGGTGCGGTGCACATAAGGAAGTAATTGATCAGAACGATCAATTGCTCCTGAATGAATATAACTCCAGTGGCAGATATATAATTAGCGAGCTCTGGAATTTCAAGGAAAATCGAAGAGCTACACTAAAGGGGGTTATCAGCTACATTCTGAAGTGCACCAGTCAGTAAACATCCACAATTTTTTTTAATTTTCCATTTTGGTTTTAGAAATATTGTATGTTACGGTCTTTTGTTATCGAGTCTGTAAGTTTCGTCAAGTCTACAAAGTTGGATATCCTTCTATCTTTCTTGGTATTACGTTTTGTCTCTGTATTGTATGTATAATGCAAGTGTGCATTCAATACTTTGTCCGACTGTGATATATTGTTTGCTTAAAACAAATGTTTCCAAGTCTGCTAACCTTGAATTCTAAATTCCTGTTGACACTTTATAAAAGTTTACATTTAATATACAATTTAGGCTTTAATAATTTGTTATATATAGTATACATTTAAATTATTAGATTGCATTTATTTAAAAAGAGTTAATTTGAATTATTAAATCAATGATTTCTTAACTAAAAAGCAAGTAGAAATTTTTGTTTTAAGTATCCAGAAATTAAGTAAAGTATGAAGAACTTACCTTATAATCGGATCAAGAAACAATCACTGGAGGCCTGCACAGATCCAACAGTGACATGGTCACCTTCTTTCACTCGAAAACAATGCACTTCTCATAACTGCATACAACACATAAATGGCGCTTATCATAACTGCATACAACACATAAATCTTGCAAATTGGATTAGTTCTTGTCAAGAATACGACCTCTAATGGAGACATCACCAATGAAAGGGCACTTCTTGTCAATGTAAGTTCCTAAAGTAATCAAATATCGGATCATGTCTCAGATAAATGTCGGAAATTCTTTAAACAAACCTAAAAGAATAATGTAATCTCTCTTAACTGAACAACACATTTACATAATCCTTGCATTGCCGAAACACAGTCCATATATTTCACCCAAGTCATCACTCAACGTTACAAACCATTTCACTTAAACCGACTTGCATTCTTGCGAAAATAGAAACAGTCACCCAAATACACTAACTTTAGCATAGAATTTCAAAGTAATCAACATTTCATTTGCAATGGAAATTCAGAAGAAATATTTTAAAAAATCAATCAACCTACTTGACTTTCTAAGGTAAACAACATTCATTTCACAGTAATATGAAACAGATTAACAGGCGTGTACAAAAGCGGCGAATCAAATTCATTTCATGAGCATGTCACCAACGAACAATGGATAACCATCCAATATTTCACATGAATTGAATACCTATATTAAATAAAGATGTTGATACATAACAGGCGTGTACAAAAGAGGCGCATCAAATTCATTTCATGAGCATGTCACCAACGAACAATGGACAACCATCCAATATTTCACAAACTAAACCTACTCCATATTTCCCAGTTAAGGGCCCTCTCCTTAGACCTGCAATTCAGACACCAAAGAATCAAAGTCTTGATATCTCACATTGTTTTCTTTAACGAAACCAGCTGAACCTAGAAACACAAGAACAATGAATTAAACTGCTATACCTGAGAACAAATAAATGCTCTTTGTAGCCATCTCACTGATTTAAAGTGAATATATAATCAAATTTGGCTTGAAGAAAACAGTGGTCGAAACCACTGTTGGGTAATATTTTTTTGGGTTAAAATGGTTTTTTTTGTGGAGAAAACACTGGTTGAAACCACTTTTTTCTTCACTAAAGCACTGTTTTAGCCGAACCATTTTTTGACACATTATCTTATAACAGGATACCCAACAAAAATGAAAAAACAATATATGATATGAATCAAATGCGATTACTCATTGTAAAATAGGTAAACATTTTTTCAAGAGCTCAAGAAAGATACAAGTAGGATGAATGATAGATGTCAAGTTCCACTTTCCTCAAATAAGGAGCTCCATCCATGTGGACCTTCACATAAAGGCATCTGAATCCCATCTTCAGATCACCATCTTCTTCGGATGGCATTTACGATGGGCATACTGAAAAAAAAACAATAAAAATTGAAAAGAAATTACTCAAATGAGAAAATCCAGAAACTTTTTTGGAATGAAATCAAGAAACCGTGTACCTTAAGGCTGTCGCGGAATCCACAGCGTACTTCCACGCTCGAATCTTGATCCTTGTCATGACAGATTCTGCATTGCACCAATTTTCACATGAATTCTTCCTTACCAATAGTATCATATCTAAATTAAATAGAGAAAAAAAGAATAATAAAATCACATACTCCTTTTGTCCGATACTATTTTCTTTTATTAAAAATAAGTAAATAAAGTAAACGAAAGGAAAAAAACAAAATGAATAGATATAACGACCAAAATGCCCCTGACTTAACGTTAAAAGTAGATAGATAAAATGACCCTCAAGACACAGATGAAAGAAATAACTATATGAACTGAAGTGGCATTTCTGGCCAAACCACAGGAACTAAAACCCTATTTCTTATTTAATCAGCTTGGAAAACATGTTTCCTCAAACCCTAATTCTTATTTAATCAGCTTCAAATTTTCTTTATCCATCGATTTGAAGATGCTCGCTTCCTCCATTTATTTCAAAAGGTAAGATGGTTATGTTAGTTTATTGAGTTTGTGGAAAAAAATTTGCATTTCATTGTGGTTTTCAGTGATATTTGTTTGGATTCTTTTGTATTTGGAAGTTGTTTTGTTATTATTGAAACTGGTAAAAATGAAATTGCACCATATACTGGATTTTGAAGGTTTGAATTTTCTTCATTCGATATTAAATAGTATTACAAAATTATGAGTTTGAAAAATATTAAATATTAAACATTACAATTAACACTTCCTAGGATATCTATTTCTCTCGCCTTCTTCCATGCAATTTCATTTTTTGTTTTAGTTTGCAGATCAGCTAGCATATCACAGGTCTTCTGATCCTGTTTCAGCAGATGTGTGATAAACTCTTCTGCTTTTTCTTTAAACTCTGATGGAAGAGAACATACAACTTCATCCAGCAGTGCAATGCTACTCCACGTCTGCTTATAATATTTATCACTCACCAACGCAACTTTTTTGTTGAGTTCTTCATCTTTTCTCTGTTCATGGAGTGACCATCTTGAATATTCAATTTTAAGATCAGTAGTATCCGACCAATGGTAGAAGGTTTTGCTTGCCATTTAGAAAGACTGTGAGTGGTTTTGGACGTTTTGCTTTAGGATGAAGGGTTTTTTAAAAATGAAGTCTTGATGTTTTCAAGTAGACTAATCATGATTCTTTATAGTGTTTGAAATATTTGATAGGGTAAACGAAGAGACATCTGCTAATAAAGATCATCTTTTTTTGAAAGTTTAAATTTTGTTCTTTGGTTTTCTAGATATTTAATTTTACTTGGTTTGCCATTAAAATTGATTTTTCAAAGGTTTTACATTAAAATGTTTGATAGGTTAAATGAAGAGACATGTTGGCCATATACACGTTTTTCATTATTAAATCATTAAATGTATCAGGTTTTTAAATATAAATTTTTATTTAATGGTTGCATTTAAATCTGACCTTTGGGCTGTTACATATCCTATATAATACCATTGAAAATTCAAATGTTGTTTCATCATACCCAGATTCATTCAGTGAAATAGAAGAGCAACTGTTATTGTTTTGCCTTAGTTCTTATAAATACATTAAAATGGAGTCACATACTTCTGCACAATCTGAGGATTTCAAGCAACGCTTTATTAAACAAATCGAAGAGCAAGTTTTTGCTGATAGGTGTACTCTTCAAGAGTTGAAGAGATGTTTTAACGGACTGCAACTTGGTCTGCTGACAAGAGACCAAGTTTCGAGAGACCTGAATGCGATGCCGACTACTTCCGTTCGTGACTTGTGTGTTGCAAGTAATATAGAGTGTGGAGACAGAGACCTGGACTTCATGAGAAAGATCAATGACATACATCGAGAAGTTCAGTGCTCCATGGAGTTGAAGTTAAAGTTTCTTGATTCTTGCTATTAGAGTTTAAGTGTCTGATTAGTTTTATTTTTTATATGTAATTGTTACTTTTTTTAATACTTTATACTTTAATCGTATTAATTTTTTATGACATTTTATTTTTGCTTCTGTTTATGAGTCTGAAGATAAAGAGACAGTGTTCCATTGTCGATAAATTAGAAAATCTTTCATCTGAATTTTTTTTTAAGATTGTTGTTTGGTACCATTTTCTCTATAGATATTACTTTTTCATGTCCTAATTATACAAATCCATTAACGTTTTACTGTGTTTCATCCAAATCTTTGCTGGCTTCACTGCTCTAATTCAGGTATACAGATCATCCATGAAGATTTGTTTATTTATTGTGTTTTATTAGCATTTTAATGATTCTTTGTTAGTTACAGTTAATGATGATCATAGTATCTTACACATGGTTGTTGTGAGTTATCCCATATATATTCTGATTATATCTCTTAAATTCTTGCTTGTATGTATCTTGATTTGCTTCGGTCGTTGAGTTTGTCTACGACCCTCCTGCGTCTGTTTCATTATAATTTTAGGTATGGTTTTAGGCTGACCAAATTTTTTGGGTTTTGTTTTAAATGCTGAATTTTTGTTTTGTTATAGGTTCTTCAAACACAAACCGACTTGTTCTCAACTAACCAACTTTCTAAGGAAATGGAAAGACTGAATTGGAAGTTTACAAACAACTAAGTGCAATGTATCAATTTGAACGCATGTAATACCAGTGTAAAAGACTAAGCCCATGACCTAAGTGTAACCTGACAAAATTACTGCAATAGTGCAATATACGAATTTCAATGCATGTAATACCAGTCACACAAGCATGATTACTTTGGATCTCATACCTTGTTTTAGGAGTTTGCATTGTCTAATTTACCCTTGAATGAAAGCAATTCTTTGAAAAGACCCACCTGAATAATGTAGTAAACAATTAGTACAATTTAAAACCGTCATATTGTATGGAAGTTTACCGAATACACAACCAATTAGTACACTACAAATTGCATTAAATCGAGCAAAAATACAGCACAACGTGCACTTTACCTTAAGATGAAGATCCTTATGGTCAGGAATGGAGTCACGGAATGGAGTCAGCGTATGACAAGAGGTTGACTTTCACAGGTTTTAGAAGCAGTTTGACCTCCAGCACTCTGGTCAGCTATCTCGAATGACTTTACGAAAGCTTAAGATTTACAATGGACATAATCATCACTAACAATATGCACATCAGTCTTCACTACAGCAGGCAACAGATTCAAGTCAGAACTTCTTGCTACTGCTACTTTCCTCGAAAACGGGTCCAGTCGATACTCGTGACGTGTAATATCGATCTTCTTTTCCGAGAGAGGATAATGCCGACCTAATCTTGCTGTTGATTACCCTTTAATCAATCAGAAAGAAAGGAAACAGCCCACAAAACCAAGATAGTATAAGAACTATGACCATAATGTTAAAAAATAAGCATATATACACAAATTTTGATATTAAATCTGACTTAAGCATTTCAACAAATTTTGGCCAAAACACTATCTCCAACAGTAAACATATTAGTCTTATCAACAGTAAACGATACAAGTAAAACTCTAAAGCAGGTATGATATCAAACCCATTTTCCTCGATTGTTAAACAGCGAACTAAAACCCTAAACCTCCAATCACTTTATAGTTTAAGACAAAATTAAAAATCCAGATAGCAAACATAGTAGAAAGTAGAGATTTTTGTTTTAAGTATCCAGAAATTAAGTAAAGTATGAAGAACTTAACTGATAATCGGATCGAGAAACAATCAGTGGAGGCCTGCACAGATCCAACAGTGACATGGTCACCTTCTTTCACTCGGAAACAATGCGCTTCTCATAACTGCATACAACACATAAATGGCGCTTATCATAACTGCATACAACACAAAAATCTTGCAAATTTGATTAGTTCTTGCCAAGAATACGACCTCTAATGGAGACATCACCAATGAAAGGGCACTTATTGTAAATGTAAGTTCCTAAAGTAATCAAATATCGGATCATGTCTTAGATAAATGTCGGAAATTCTTTAAACAAACCTAAAAGAATAATGTAATCTCTCTTAACTGAACAACACATTTACATAATCCTTCCATTGCCGAAACATAGTCCATATATTTCACCCAAGTCATCACTCAACTTTACAAACCATTTCACTTAAACCGACTTGCATTCTTGCGAAAATAGAAACAGTCACCCAAATACACTAACTTTAGCATAGAATTTCAAAGTAATCAGCATTTCATTTGCAATAGAAATTCAGAAGAAATATTTTAAAAAATCAATCAACCTACTTGACTTTCTAAAGTAAACAACATTCATTTCACAGTAATATGAAACGGATTAACAGTCTTTGTTCAAAATAAGTGGAAAAAACAACAATTTTTAGGGAAAAAACAACAATAAAAATGGATGGATCATGGATGAATCGATATTGACCTAAAATGGAGACATCACCAAATACACTAACTTTAGCATAGAATTTCAAAGTAATCAACATTTCATTTACAATGGAAATTCAGAAGAAATATTTAAAAAAATCAATCAACCTACTTGACTTTCTATAAAGTAAACAACATTCATTTCACAGTAATATGAAACAGATTAACAGTCTTTGTTCAAAATAAGTGGAAAAAACAACAATTTTTAGGGAAAAAACAACAACAAAAATGGATGGATCATGGTTGAATCGATATTGACCTAAAATGGAGACATCACCAATGAAAGGGCACTTATTGTCAATGTAAGTTCCTAAAGTAATCAAATATCGGATCATGTCTCAGATAAATGTCAGAAATTCTTTAAACAAACCTAAAACAATAATGTAATCTCTGAGCACAAGTTACTGAATTTAGGCACAAGTTATGAAATCCACCTGAGAAGGTTTCCACGACAGCTCGTATTACTGAATTTAGGCACAAGTTATCAAAAGTTTTGGTTCACATTAATAAACTTAATTAAAAATCACAATTCGTTCAATCAGTCGATTATTAGGCACAAATTATCACAAGTTCAAATCATAAACATAAAGCACAATCGGTTTAACAATTGTGAATACAATAAATAATTTAATTTCAACCCGCAAACCTTTGCAAAACTCACCTACATCAACAACTGCTGCTGCTAAATCAACAACTGCTGTTGTTGAACCTCACAAACTCAATCTTCATATTCCTGAACCTCACAAATTCAATCATTTCGGTTTAACAATCTATAATACAATAAATAATTTAATTTCAATCAGTCGATTATTAACTGAACCTCACAAATTCAATCTTCATATTCCTGCATCAACAATTGTTGCTGCTGCTGAATCTGCCGTTGATTGGTCTACAACACAACTTGAGCTAGAAACCCAATCAATAGAAACACAAAACCTAAATTAGAAACCCAATCAACAGAAAATCAAATCAATTTAAAACCAAAACTTACTTTATATTCAACGATTTCTTCATCGGATGAAGATGAGTACAGGAACATCGGAATCACCGATTGCCGCAAGTTATTACTATCCATTAACGTCATCGGCGGAACCACAACCGTTACCTTCGGAACAACTGTACCGTCTTCTGGATTTGAGAGAAAGAGATAGTTAGGGGATTTGAATGAAATGAAATAAGAAAGAGTTAATCGTGTTCATCACAATCTCAAATCGTGTTCATCACAACACCGTCACCGGATTTCTTGTGCACTGATGAAAAGATCTAGATGAGAGAGATATAGGATTAATCGGAGCCCAGATTTTGAATTTTAGAGAGAGAGAGAGAGAGTTGAGAGAGAAATGGATTGATTTCTGAAAGTGAAGCTCAGATTTTGAATTTTAGAGAGAGAGTTTTTTATGGGTCAGTTGTTTAAATTTTGAATTTTTGAATTTTTTTAAATTGTCCCGCCTAAAAATACCACTAATTAATTCTAATAAAAATCAGATTTATAGATTATTTGTAAATTGTAAATTGTAAATCGGAATTATGACATCATCATTGAGATGTGGCATAGCTTAGGAGTTGACACATAGGCAGATTTACATCAGCTCAAATTATCTTATTATAGATAGTATAGATATATGATGATAATACATTGCTTAATAATAATATTAATATTGTTGCTAAGTATTAGGATTTAGGAGTGTTGTTATTTATTATTTTACACTTTACAGCCATTGAATTATGTGAAAATTTATATTAAACTCATCAAATAACATGTATTTGAAATCAATAGTTATTATATTAGACACGAGGTGTTCAGGGTCCGGATTCACTTGTTTTAATGAAAATTATATGTCGAACCACTAATTACGATTGAAAGAAACAACAAATTAAATCAGTTGGCTCAACCAAACTTGTTGGTTTGACGGGGTGAACCGGTTTTTATATTTTAGTTTTTAAAATCCTTCATTTGTATTAAAAAAATTAAAATGATGATGATGTTCCATGATTATAAAGTATAAACAGATATAGATAACTACGTATTTCATATATGAATAATGTATGTATAAATAATGTAAGATAGACGGTTGGTTCGGTATGCATGATGGGTTTCAAGTTCCAAATTGAATTGTTAAACCCATAGACCAAACTGTAAATCAAATAGTTTGGATATCGAACAAGGCGACTTGCTTAGATTTGAATGGTTGGATAGATCTCAACGATTTATAAACACCCTTAATATTTGATATATTGCACTTATCATTCACCTTAGACCATACGGTGTTGGGGCTTGAAATTGACGTCAAAGCCCCTTTCACGTCGAAACACCGCCCCGTGAGGTGGTGTGGGGCTAAGGGTGGAAGGGGCACCCAAGAGAATTACCCTAGCCCCATCCAATAAGATGGCGCCATGTCATTTTCATCTCCAAGTACTCTAGAACCACCAAAACACTGGTGGCGCCTACCCACAAGCTCCTAGAACCATGGACCTCACCCTTTTACTCCATCCATCAATCAGGCACATCCTAAAGAGATGGCCCCCACATCCTCAAACCTTAAAATCTCCAAACATCATGGCAACATGTTGCCTAGAGGCAAACTTTAAGACCAACCCTAGGGGGTGGCGACAAACAAGCTGCATGGGCCAACCTGCATGGTGCCTCCCCCCCCCCCCCCCAAATGGCGTGGGGGGAGAAAGGTGGTGTGGTGGCGATGTCTGGTTGGTTGGTTGGTTGTTGTTGTTTGGGTTTGTTTTGATTGGTTTTTGGACTTTAATTGTTTATTTATTTTTTTAAAACGTCCCCTTCAAGCCCATTCCATCCCCGTGTTTTTTTAAACGCCCCTGCTATGTTTAAGTTTAATACAAATAAATAACATTAGATTGTTATATTGTAATCAGAATAATATAATTTTCACTCATATTTGACACTAAGATATACCTAATAAATAAGTAATTGGTTGCGTTACGTGTCACAATTCTGTGTGATCAAGATTTTTGTAACCGTTTGAAAACTTTTCTACTTATTTTTTTATGTGAGCCCAAGCTATAACTAATAAATAGATAACTTAAAAAAAAAAAAATCAGCTTATCATTTTTCAACTATGTATTACTTTCTTCACTAACATTTCATTTATTCAATATATAATTTCTAAACAATTTCTTTTATTTATTTTTTTCATTTTTAATAACTATTTATTATTTCATTGATCCAACCTCATATAATACACGGGTAATAAATATCAATGTATATGAATACAAAGAAATACATATTATTTATATACAAAAATTACACTATTTGAAAACAAATAATAAGATTGATACAACACAACATACGTTATTATTATATACACCAAACCTCATTAAAAGTTTGATCATAATACAATAATATATTTGTAGTAGTTGGTGTTATGCAAGATAAGAACATACATTCATTTTCCATAATATCATGGGCTTATGTTGAAAACTATCCAACCATAATAACCATTAAAATTTCAGAGTAAATACATTAAAAGACTAATAGTAAGATAACAAAGGAAAAAGTAATTTGATGATTTTGACTATGTTGAAGGTCATAAAAGCACCTCATATGGAAGAAAATAGGATCTTTCTAGAACTCTGAATTTAGTATTTTTATTTATTTGTTTTTTCTTTCTAATTAACTCACACACCTGATATATTTCAAAGTCATTGTCAGATTCGAACCTCAACCACTTAAGTTCTTTTATTTTTAAAAAGTGTGAATTATTGATATATTTTCCTTTCTTTATCCCTCGTTTATATTAATTTTCAACCATGTATCAGTAATAGATTATATTGTAAATATAGAGATAATATTGTATTTGGTTTTAGATAAGTTTACCATGTCAAATAAGTAATATGCATATTATCTATGTCACATAGAAAACATCATGTATTTTTAGATAAGTTAGATATATGTGTTTTAAAACAAGGTAAACTCTTAACATACATATTTTTTCCTATTGTAACTAAGATGTAGAGGTCTGTGTAAGGTATCTTCACATTCGGAATGTCATAACTTTTTTTTTAAATTTAGATTTACTTAGTTGTCGTGTGGTGTCTCATGTCTTTATTTTTATTTTTTCACTTATATATATGTTTTATTGGTTCAATTGTACATGTAAAGTATTACACTATACATAGTATTTTCTCAACTATAGTTAATTGGTTTTATTGATTCAATTTTTGTCTATTCATTTACATTACTTTTATCTGTCTAGAAGTCCCTTTTCAGATCTTTCAAATGGTATGGGACATATTACATTATCAATAGTTTTTATTGGTTTCCATACTAATTGTGATAAAAGTAATTATTTCGTACAATTCATATTGGTTTATAGCTTTGAATACGAGCATACCTTATATTAATGTTAATGATAGCGAAAGTGAGGAAACTATATTTGGATGGTAGAAAATATAATATTATGCCAACATTAACCCGTCAGAATAATCTATTATCAAATAAAATCAGACACGTTACCTTTGAACAAGAAAATGTCACAATAAATATTAGTAGTAGTACAAAATTTTAAGTTCCTATGGCAAATCCTAAAACAAATAACTGATCATATTATTATGAATGGCTATACAAACTTCAATATTTAATTCGTATTTGGTTTGCATATTACTCTATATTATATATACTTAGATCATATTATGAACATATTTTTTTTATTTCACATTATAATTATGATTCACCCCGTGTATTACACGGGGCAATAACCTAGTTATTATATACACCAAACCTCATTAAAAGTTTGATCATAATACAATAATATATTTGTAGTAGTTGGTGTTATGCAAGATAAGAACATACATTCATTTTCCATAATATCATGGGCTTATGTTGAAAACTATCCAGCCATAATAACCATTAAAATTTCAGAGTAAATACATGAAAAGACTAATATTAAGATAACAAAGGAAAAAGTAATTTAATGATTTTGACTATGTTGAAGGTCAGAAAAGCACCTCATATGGAAGAAAATAGGATCTTTCTAGAACTCTGAATTTAGTATTTTTATTTATTTGTTTTTTCTTTCTAATTAACTCACACACCTGATATATTTCAAAGTCATTGTCAGATTCGAACCTCAACCACTTAAGTTCTTTTATTTTTAAAAAGTGTGAATTATTGATATATTTTCCTTTCTTTATCCCTCGTTTATATTAATTTTCAACCATGTATCAGTAATAGATTATATTGTAAATATAGAGATAATATTGTATTTGGTTTTAGATAAGTTTACCATGTCAAATAAGTAATATGCATATTATCTATGTCACATAGAAAACATCATGTATTTTTAGATAAGTTAGATATATGTGTTTTAAAACAAGGTAACCTCTTAACATACATATTTTTTCCTATTGTAACTAAGATGTAGAGGTCTGTGAAATGTATCTTCACATTCGGAATGTCATAACTTTTTTTTTAAATTTAGATTTACTTAGTTGTCGTGTGGTGTCTCATGTCTTTATTTTTATTTTTTCACTTATATATATGTTTTATTGGTTCAATTGTACATGTAAAGTATTACACTATACATAGTATTTTCTCAACTATAGTTAATTGGTTTTATTGATTCAATTTTTGTCTATTCATTTACATTACTTTTATCTGTCTAGAAGTCTCTTTTCAGATCTTTCAAATGGTATGGGACATATTACATTATCAATAGTTTTTATTGGTTTCCTTACTAATTGTGATAAAAGTAATTATTTCGTACAATTCATATTGGTTTATAGCTTTGAATACGAGCATACCTTATATTAATGTTAATGATAGCGAAAGTGAGGAAACTATATTTGGATGGTAGAAAATATAATATTATGCCAACATTAACCCGTCAGAATAATCTATTATCAAATAAAATCAGACACGTTACCTTTGAACAAGAAAATGTCACAATAAATATTAGTAGTAGTACAAAATTTTAAGTTCCTATGGCAAATCCTAAAACAAATAACTGATCATATTATTATGAATGGCTATACAAACTTCAATATTTATTTCGTATTTGGTCTGCATATTACTCTATATTATATATACTTAGATCATATTATGAACATTTTTTTTTTATTTCACATTATAATTATGATTCACCCCGTGTATTACACGGGGCAATAACCTAGTTATTATATACACCAATCCACATTAAAAGTTTGATCATAATACAATAATATATTTGTAGTAGTTGGTGTTATGCAAGATAAGAACATACATTCATTTTCCATAATATCATGGGCTTATGTTGAAAACTATCCAGCCATAATAACTATTAAAATTTCAGAGTAAATACATGAAAAGACTAATATTAAGATAACAAAGGAAAAAGTAATTTGATGATTTTGACTATGTTGAAGGTCAGAAAAACACCTCATATGGAAGAAAATAGGATCTTTCTAGAACTCTGAATTTAGTATTTTTATTTATTTGTTTCTTCTTTCTAATCAACTCACACACCTGATATATTTCAAAGTCATTGTCAGATTCGAACCTCAACCACTTAAGTTCTTTTATTTTTAAAAAGTGTGAATTATTGATATATTTTCCTTTCTTTATCCCTCGTTTATATTAATTTTCAACCATGTATCAGTAATAGATTATATTGTAAATATAGAGATAATATTGTATTTGGTTTTAGATAAGTTTACCATGTCAAATAAGTAATATGCATATTATCTATGTCACATAGAAAACATCATGTATTTTTAGATAAGTTAGATATATGTGTTTTAAAACAAGGTAAACTCTTAACATACATATTTTTTCCTATTGTAACTAAGATGTAGAGGTCTATGAAAGGTATCTTCACATTCGGAATGTCATATATTTTTTTTAAATTTAGATTTACTTAGTTGTCGTATGGTGTCTCATGTCTTTTTTTTTTTTATTTTTTTCACTTATATATATGTTTTATTGGTTCAATTGTACATGTAAAGTATTACACTATACATAGTATTTTCTCAACTATAGTTAATTGGTTTTATTGATTCAATTTTTGTCTATTCATTTACATTACTTTTATCTGTCTAGAAGTCCCTTTTCAGATCTTTCAAATGGTATGGGACATATTACATTGTCAATAGTTTTTATTGGTTTCCTTACTAATTGTGATAAAAGTAATTATTTCGTACAATTCATATTGGTTTATAGCTTTGAATACGAGCATACCTTATATTAATGTTAATGATAGCGAAAGTGAGGAAACTGTATTTGGATGGTAGAAAATATAATATTATGCCAACATTAACCCGTCAGAATAATCTATTATCAAATAAAATCAGACACGTTACCTTTGAACAAGAAAATGTCACAATAAATATTAGTAGTGGTACAAAATTTTAAGTTCCTATGGCAAATCCTAAAACAAATAACTGATCATATTATTATGAATGGCTATACAAACTTCAAGATTTATTATGTATTTGGTCTGCATATTACTCTATATTATATATACTTAGATCATATTATGAACATATTTTTTTTATTTCACATTATAATTATGATTCATCCCGTGTATTACACGGGGCAATAACCTCGTTATTATATACACCAAACCTCATTAAAAGTTTGATCATAATACAATAATATATTTGTTGTAGTTGGTGTTATGCAAGATAAGAACATACATTCATTTTCCATAATATGATGGGCTTATGTTGAAAACTATCCAGCCATAATAACCATTAAAATTTTAGAGTAAATACATGAAAAGGCTAATATTAAGATAACAAAGGAAAAAGTAATTTGATGATTTTGACTATGTTGAAGGTCATAAAAGCACCTCATATGGAAGAAAATAGCATCATTCTAGAACTCTGAATTTAGTATTTTTATTTATTTGTTTTTTCTTTCTAATTAACTCACACACCTGATATATTTCAAAGTCATTGTCAGATTCGAACCTCAACCACTTAAGTTCTTTTATTTTTAAAAAGTGTGAATTGTTGATATATTTTCCTTTCTTTATCCCTCGTTTATATTAATTTTCAACCATGTATCAGTAATAGATTATATTGTAAATATAGAGATAATATTGTATTTGGTTTAAAATTATCTCTTTCCAAAATAGTGGAGAGCCCTCTTGTATTTATAGGGATATTATTATTGAAGGGAGAGACAGAAGATTATACTCTTACATGGTATCAAGACCAATTCGGTCCTGACCTAAAAACCCTACCCCTAATTTTTTTTCTCTTCTCCCCTGCTGTCGCTGAACACAGAACCCTCTCCCCTGTTTTTCAGACTTCAGCCCTTCTTCCCCAAATCTGTCCCTGACTTATCAAGAGCCGCACTTCTGCAGCCTTTCTTCCGATCTCATCCTGGTTTCTTTTCCTTATGGCAACCCCACTTCACCCCGCAGTCACGGTTAATAATATATGTTCTCTCATCCCAGTTACCCTCGATATTGAAAACGGCCATTATATTCATTGGTCGGAGCTTTTCAAAATTCATTGTAAAGCTTATCTTATCTACGACCACCTGGAACCCCGTGTTGTCCCTGCTGCTTCCTCTTCCTCTGACAAAGATAAACCACAGGACACGACAACCGCGACTGAAAGCTGGGAACGGTTGGACTCCATAGTCCTACAATGGATTTACGGGACTATCACCACCGATTTGCTGCACACTATCTTGAAGCCGAACACAACGGCCTTTGACGCTTGGACGGCTCTATCAAATTTATTCCAAGACAACAAGGCCACCAGAACTATCGACCTCAACAATCGATTTGCAAGCACTCGTCTCGATCAGTTCACGTCTATGTCTTCTTATTGTCAGGCTATGAAGGTAATATACGATCAACTCGTTAGTGTCGGCTCCCCTATTACGGACGAACAACTGGTCCTACAAGTTCTCACTGGCCTGAACGAACAATACGAGAATGTTGCCCTTATTATTCAACAAACTAAACCACTTCCAGAATTTTACGAAACTCGTTCGCGACTATGCATGGCGGAGACACGTAAGGCTAATCAGGCCAAACAAGCAGCTCAGCTAGCTGGGACAACTTTATCCGCAACCACCACAGCCGACCGAACCGCTACGCGCCAACACGATTCTCGCCAACCAGACACCTCAGTTGATCGCAACTCGCGTGGTCGCAGCCGTGGCCGCGGTCGCGGTCGAGGCCGTGGTTCAAACAGGGGACGCGGGTCATGGCCCTCTTCGAGTCAGCAAAACTCGTCGCATCAACCAGCTTCACATTGGTCACTTCCTTTCAATTATTAGGCAGGCCCAAATCACAGCTTCACACAACAGCCTTGGGCACCTTGGCTGGTTCCACCATGTCCATATCCGACTAATAACAAACCAGGTAGCTCAAGCCCGGGAATTCTTGGCCCACGAACAGCCCAAGGTTATGCTGCAAATCAAGCCCAGACCTACACGGATGCCTATACTCCAACGGATCTTACTCAGGCCCTTTATCATATGACATTAAATGCGTCAGATCCGAACTGGACCATGGACACAGGTGCGTCTGATCACATGACTAAAACTTTGATTAATTTCCCGTGTTTATTTAATAATGGCATGTTCCATAACATTGTAGTCGGTAATGGCAAAACTATACCCATTCTTGGACATGGCAACCAGACCTTACCCTCGCCTTTCCCACATTTTAAATTAACCAATGTCCTTTATGCCCCATCTTTAATCAAAAAATTACTTTATGTGCGTCGTTTCACTAAGGACAATCAGGTTTCTATCGAATTTGACCCGTTTGGTTTTCTTGTGAAGGATCTCAAGACCCGAACCCCTATCCTCCGATGCAATAGTTCCGGTGATCTGTACACGCTGGATCCCACACAAGTCTCCAAGTTCACCTCTCCCACCACTTTTGCTACTGTTAGTCAAGACGTCTGGCATCAACGCCTCGTTCATCCAGGCTCATATTTAATAAATTCGCTTAAACATTCTAGTTCTATTGATTGTAACTCGTTGAAACCTAAATTTTGTCAGTCATGCGTGTTTGGTAAATATATCAGATTACCCTTTGTGGATTCACTTAATTCAACTTCATTTCCGTTTGATATTATACACAGTGATTTGTGGACCTCCCCAATTTTGAGCAGTGGCGGTCACCGCTATTACATATTATTACTTGATGATTTTACCAATTTCTTATGGACATATCCTATTAGTAATAAATCACAAGTTTTCTCCATATTCACTACTTTCTCAAACCTTATTAACACGCAATTTGAGCGTAAAATTAAACAATTTCAATGTGACAATGGCAAAGAATACGCAAACGCTCAATTTAAACAATTTTGCAATCAACACGGCATGCATTTTCGGTTCTCTTGTCCACACACATCGTCTCAAAATGGCAAAGCTGAAAGAAAAATTCGAACCATAAATAATGTCATTCGAACCCTTCTTGCACAATCCTCTTTACCAAACACATATTGGCATCATGCTCTAGATGCCGCCACATATCTCCTCAACATTCTTCCTAACAAACGTCTCAACTACCAATCACCCACCCAACGTCTATACCTAACCCAACCATCCTACAATCATCTTCGCGTCATTGGTTGTCTGTGCTATCCTCTCATACCACACACAACCATACACAAACTGGAACATCGTTCTATGCCGTGTGTCTTCCTTGGTTATCCTCCGAACCATCGGGGATACAAATGTCTTGACCTTGCAACAAAGAAAATCGTTATTAATCGTCATGTCATTTTTGACGAAACCACTTTTCCGTTTGCTAATAATCCTCAATCCAACCCTCAATCCTATGACTTTCTTTCCCCTTCCATCAACCCACTCTTTTGGTCTCATATACAAACTTATCCAAACAGCCCACCCCCTACCTCGTCACTCACCTCTAATAACCCCACGGGCCCTTTTTCCTCACCATTATCTCCCGGACCACATCCCCCCTCCCACATCAGCCCGCTTACACCTCCCACAACTAGCCCACAATCCCCTCGGGTCACCTCCTCAACAACCCAAACTCCAACCGCACCCCTCTCATTCTCGGCCCAACCCACCCCTTCACTCAAACTTATGCCCGACGGTCTAAACTGTCCACCACTGGTCCACCACTTCAACCTCCTACGGTCACTACCTCACCTTCGGTCATACCTCAGCCTCCTCCACCACCCATGCGTACGATCCGCACCCGGTCTATGAGTGGTATTGCAAAACCGAAACAACCCTTTAACCTTCATACCTCCCTTATTACACCACTACCCAAGACACCAACTGAGGCTTTGTCCAAACCGGATTGGTATAATGCCATGACTACCGAGTTCAATGCCCTTATTAAAAACAAGACGTGGGAATTAGTCCCGCGCACATCTGACATGCATGTCATCCGTAGCATGTGGCTGTTTCGCCACAAATTCCGTTCTGATGGCACTTTGGAAAGATATAAGGCACGACTAGTTTGTGATGGTACTACTCAGCAGGTGGGTATCGATTGTGGTGAGACTTTTAGTCCGGTTGTCAAACCGGCCACTATTAGAACTGTGTTAACTCTTGCATTATCGCAGTCCTGGCAAATACATCAACTGGATGTTACCAATGCCTTCTTACATGGGAATCTTAGTGAAACAGTTTACATGTATCAACCTATGGGGTTTCGACATCGCCAATATCCTAATCATGTGTGCCGGTTGAAGAAGTCACTGTACGGTTTAAAGCAGGCACCCCGGGCTTGGTACCAACGTTTCACCGATTTCGTCTTGACCATAGGTTTTCAGCAGAGCAGATGTGACAACTCATTATTTATCTTTCACCATGGTCATGACATAGCTTATTTACTGATTTATATAGATGACATTATCCTCACAACATCTCATGATGCATTACGTATGCTTCTCATACAAAAGTTAGCAGCGGAATTTGCTATGAAAGATCTGGGCCACTTAAATCACTTCTTGGGAATCAATGTGACACGACACCAAAATCAAATGTTTTTATCTCAACAGTCTTACGCAATGGATATTATTGAACGCGCTAGTATGTCTTCCTGTAAGTCAGTCGCTACTCCTGTTGATACAAAACCAAAGTTAAGTGCAACTGCGAGTCCATTGTTTGATGATCCAACACTTTATCGTAGTCTCGCTGGTGCTCTTTAGTACCTTACTTTCACTAGACCTGACATCGGTTATGCAGTTCAGCAGGTCTGTATGCATATGCACTCTCCTCACACTGACCATTGGAATGCTCTTAAACGTATTATTCGGTATCTTCAGGGCACCTCCTCCTTTGGACTGACATTGGGAACATTCACAGAGTTGTAATTACGGGCTTATACGGATGCTGACTGGGTCGGGTGTCCTGACACGCGACGTTCTACGTCTGGTTATTGTGTCTATTTAGGCACAAATCTCTTAGCCTGGTCATCAAAACGTCAGGAGGTCGTTTCTCGGTCCAGCGCAGAGGCTGAATACAGAGGTGTCGCTAATGTAGTTGCTGAACTGAGTTGGCTTCGAAATTTACTATTGGAATTACATAGGCCGTTATGCACCGCAAGTATTGTTTATTGTGACAACATTAGTGCTATTTATCTTTCGGGTAATCCGGTTCAGCATCAACGTACAAAACACATTGAACTAGATATTCATTTTGTTCGTGATTTGGTGCAACGCGGTATAGTAAGAGTTCTTCACGTTCCCTCTCGGCATCAGATAGCAGACATTTTCACAAAAGGCCTCCCATGAGTATTATTTGATGATTTCAGATCCAATCTCAACGTTCGGCCTCCTCTCGCTTCGACTGCGGGGGTGTAATAGATTATATTGTAAATATAGAGATAATATTGTATTTGGTTGTAAGGACTCTAAAAAATGTCCCAATACGACTCGTAAGTAAAAACCCTGACCCCTGAAACCTTACTGTGCATGAAAAACCAAGAAATCAAGAAATATGGGTTTCAGGCGGGTCGCGTAAGGGTTAGCTTAACCTTACGCGGGCCGCGTCAATGATAGATTGATCGGATAAGTGTTCCGGATCCACGTGTTGACCAGCTGGCATACCTACTCGTGACCAATCAAACCTACGCGTAGAATAGGTGGTTAGGCGGGCCGCGTAAGGGTGAGCCCATGTCTCACGCGGGCCACGACTGCCCCGTATTTAAGCTATAAATAGCTTGGCTCAGGAGCTTTCATTCTGTGTCGACGAAAACTTTCAAAAACGAAATATTACTGCTCTGAAGTCGAAATTACTTTCAAATTTAGCGGGGTACTGCTACGATACAGGGTATTAACTCGATCGCTGCTACGATTCAATGTCCGATCGATTGAAACTATCCAAAGGATGTTTAAGTGCTGCCCACATTAGGGTTATGCTTTGTCATTCATCGTGAATTCGATGGATGTTTAAGTATCGCACTTTGTCATTCGTTGTGAGGGTTTAATCTCGTGAGTTATCGTAATGTTGTATTAGTTACTGACCTAGTTCGTGTGCATGTTGTTTAAATTTAGGTTAAAAGGCTAATCAGTAGGCTAAACTCTGCCCGTATAAATCTGCAATGTGAGTCATTCTCTTTTTATCAAAAGTATTTTTACAATACTCCATTTTCAAATGTTATAATTACAGGGATTAAGTCGTGGTTATCTTAAATCACTGGCTAGTGGGGTATTGTGCACATTACTAATTTCTCTCCCGGTTAGGTTCATTGATCTAACAGAGATAATCATCACTACTTGGGGTGGGACCCAATAGTGGTATGACCATCGTCACACAGTGTGACACGGCGCCAGATAAAAATAAGATAGAAGCCATTGTAATCGCTCTTATGCTGTAATTGATAACTATGTGTCATTTTATTAAAATGAATGATTCACCAGTATTTCCCCGCTGATAAAATATTTTTAAAACATGTTTCAGGCGACCTGATGTAAATCAAGGAAAAACGTGCTACGGAGCACTAACAAGTTTGAAGAGGTGGCTCAGTTAAAAATAAATAAACATGTTTTAATAAATCAGGGAATTTCCTAGTTAAATTCCTCTATTGTAAATTACGGGGTTTTATCCCAAATTATGGAATAAAATAAATTGGGCATTTTGAGTTTTAAAAGATCCTGTTAAAAATCTTCCGCTGTCGCATAACAGATACCACGTGTTCCTGTCCCGCGGCTCCTGACCGGGTCAAACCGGGGCTGGGACCGTGACAGCAAAAGGTGGTATCAGAGCTACTGATCGAGCCACTGATTCAAAGCCTATTAAGTATTTCAAAATACTTAATTTTCCTAATTGCCATTCCGTGATTATGTGATGATATTTTGATTATCTGTTAATTTACAGAATGGGTAAACAAAGAATTTCGGATATCTATCTTAAACTAGATAATTTCTCGAAAGATAAGGGAAGTACATTGATGCGTGTGAAGTGTTATATATATTAGGTGTATATTTTAAGCCCCTTTAACACTTATTTTTAGCCAAGTTTTAAATTTATAAAACACGATATTTTACCAACACTAAACACACATATGGGCAAGTGCACCCATCGTGAGCGTAGTATAGCGTTGGTAAGATACCGAGGTCGTCCAAGGACACAAGAGCTTTTAGTACCGGTTTATCCTCAACGTCTAATCAAAATAAAAAGTTTAGAAAAAATTTTAACTAAGAAAAATAAAAACTAACTAAAATGCTGAAAATAAAAATAAAAAGAAAAACAGATAGACAAGATGAATCACTTGGTTCCGACTCGTATCTAGTGTAACCTTTGATTATTTCCACACTTTTGCACATAATTAAGAGATTATCTTAGTTATTGTAGTAGGCCCCTCTTTTGAAGGTGACGTTACCCTCACCCCAGTAGTTTGAGTCAGCAAGGATACAATCCTAAAAGGGTGGATTATTGGAAGATAATTAATTAAGTTATTAATGCAGTATTATGGTAGGCCCCTCTTTTGGAGGTGACGTTACCCTCGACTAAGTAGTCTGAGTCAGCAGGGATACAGTCCTAAATAGCCGGGTTATAGTATTAATAGTAGTTAACTTATGAGGGGATCAAAGAGTTTGGACCCCCGCCATCCAATACCGTTAAGTATTGAAGGATGTCCTACTAAATTTGACCCAGGTCCATTGCAGGACCTCTAAACGCTGAACAATGGCAAGACCTTTACCAAACCGTTCCCTTAACCCCCGACCTGGTAGCCAACATACCTCCATATAGACCGTGGAGATATGAATGGTGAAAATCTTTTATTTTATGTAGACAGTAAAATAATTTCAAGACACCACGGACAAACGATAAGGAAAGATCACCTTCAACATAAGCAACTAGTTATTAAAGTTAGTAATACAAAACCAAATAAAAAGTGCAAAATATTAGAAATAAAAAGTACTACACTAGACACTTTGTCTTCACCAAGTGATGTAAGAGACTTAGGCAAACATGGCCTTGATTGTCAAGAACTCTTACGATCAATCTTGGATCCCGAGAC
>JARYGA010012556.1:0-27959 GCA_030545235.1 Helianthus tuberosus | reverse complement strand
GAAGCCAAATTGACCATGGCCTTACATGTTTTTATACTAAAATTGCTCCATTACAAACTGAATTCTCACTCAGTTGCTTGATTTTGCAGATTGAACCTCGAACATACAAAGAAGCACTGACAGAAGAATTGTTGGTGAATGCGATGCAGGAGGAGCTAGGTCAATTCGAAAAACTCAGAGTTTGGAAACTTGTCGACCTACCTGATGGGCACAGAAAAATAAACACCAAGTGGGTGTACAAATGCAAGAGAGACGATCGAGGAGTGATTATCAGAAACAAAGCTCGACTCGTTGTTCAGGGCTTTAGTCAGCAAGAGGGGATAGACTTCACAGACGTTTACGCTCCAGTTGCCAGACTTAAGGCCATCAGAATATTCCTTGCTTTCGCTTTATAGTAAGGATTTAAAGTTTACCAGTTAGATGTCAAGTCGGCGTTCCTTTACGGAAAGGTGAAAGAGGAGGTCTACGTCGGTCAGCCACCGGGCTTTACCGACCTGATACACAAAGACAAGGTCTACCTCCTGGACAAAGCGCTGTATGGATTGCATCAGGCCCCGAGAGCCTGGTACGAGACGCTTTCTCAACACTTGCTCTCCAATGGCTTTATCCGAGGAAAGGTGGATGCTACACTCTTCACTAAGGAGGTCGCTGGTCATCTGCTGATCGTTCAGATATATGTTGATGACATTATTTTCGGGTCAACGAATGAAGAACTCTGCAAAGAATTCGAACAAGTGATGAAGTAGAAGTTCGAGATGTCGTCAATGGGTGAGATGGACTTCTTCCTAGGGCTACAAGTCGATCAGATTCCTGAGGGAACTTTCATACATCAAACGAAGTACGTTTATGACGTTATGGAGAAATTTGGGTTGTCCGAGACTACACCAATATCCACCCCATTAGCAACTAATCACGGTATCAACCCTGATCTCACTGGAGATAAGGTCGACGAGACACTATACCGCTCGATGATTGGTTAGCTGATGTATCTGACATCATCCAGACCTGACATAATGTACCCGACATGCCTCGTGGCCCGATATCAGTCAAGTCCTAGGGCCTCACACATGTCTATTGTCAAAAGGATCCTATGCTACCTGAAAGGAACCCCAAGCCTGGGGTTGTGGTATCGCAAAAACGGAGATTTCAAGCTCGAAGGATATTCAGACTCAGATTTCGGTTGCTGCAAGCTCAGCTCAACGCAAAATTAACAACTGCAGGATGCCAATTCTTTGGACCTCGCTTGGTCACTTGGCAGTGTAAGAAGCAAACCTCTTTTGTTCTTTCAACTTGTGAAGCAGAGTACGTGTCAGCCAGCAGCTGTTGCTCGCAGATTCTGTGGATCCAGCAACAGATGCGCGATTACAGTTTGCAGTTTCTTACCTCTCCTATATTTGTTGATAATGAGGCTACAATCAACATAACAAAAAATCCGGTACATCACGCTAAAACTAAACACATAAAAATTCGACATCACTTCATTCGCAATTGTTTTGAGAAGAAGTTGATTCGAATAGATAAAATCCACACCGACGAACAAAAGGCAGATTTACATACCAAAGCATTTGATAAATCAATATTTCAATACATATATAAATCAAATGGTATGAAACTTTTGTCGTCAGGGGGAGATATAACTGGCGTTGATGAGAAAACCACAGCAGAGGATGTTGAGAAGCAGACTGCTTTGGTTTGTCGACTTTTTAATTTGGTGTTTAGGGGGAGATAGATAGTATATTTCAGAAATAACAAAAACATAAAAAAAATGCAAAAATACAAAAACAATAGAAATTTTCAAAATCCAAAAACAATAGAAAAACTGTTGGATCGTTCGGTGACCCTAAACAGTCAAAATGAGTAGTTCATCATCATTTGCAAAGGCGGAATCAATGTAAATGATGTAACACAGCTTGTTCCTCTTTAATCTTTATCTATTGATGATTTTCTGAGCTTTTACAAGTTGAAATCTGACAAAAATCCGGCAACACCTTAGCTCACACACACCCAATTCCGTTACAAATGAACAACACACAACACCTATTTATAGTTGGTGCTATTTCGTTTGAAGGTGACACAAGTTCACTTCAAACGAAATCACTTGGTCTAATTTCGTTTGAACTGGACCCTAACACCTTCAAACGAAATTACATGCATAATCATGAACAAACCCTAATTCTAATCCTGTTGTGCACTCGTTTATCTAATCTAGACATAAGACTCGATTAAGACGTAGTTAACAGACAGTAGATGCACAACAGACTCCCCCTTGGATGTTGACGAAGTCTTCGGCGTCGAGTCTTTAGTCTTTGTCTCTATCCAAATTTTGTCTTGTCATTGTAAAAACTTCCTTCAATCTTTTATCTTCCATCAACAGCTAGCATAAAGCAAAGACTCTGAACCTTTAACAACCTTCAAGCTCCCCCTTGAATGTAGATTCAGGAACTGCTTCTGACTTTACGAATTCAGACTCCCCCTATCAGTTAGCTGGGATTTAGCTTAGCTGCTTTCTCAAACTAACAACTGTTACCTGCATATACTCTACCCAAATATAAGACATATGATAATAACAGTTTCAAACTTAAACTTACCTTTTAACTTTCAGTGTTAGAAATCCACTTAAGTATTCCGGTCCAAACTAATGACCCTGATTACTCAATTAATCTACCAAGTCCAATTTAATGACCTTGGTTGATCTGAGACAATTCACACTGACTTTTGTTCAACATTTCCAAATAATTTTCTGAAAATTACAAGTTTCAAATTAATGAACTTGTTTTAGACTTTCTATCAATCAGATTTTATCAAGATAAGCTCTCCTCATCCTCCAGTCCAGAAACTTCCTGCATCTGCTTCAATTCGAATCTAAAGATCAACTCTCCACTTTGGTTTGTCGGAAAATAAAGCAGAAATGAAAAATCTTTTTGGATTTTTAATAAAGTTCTAAACTAGAAAATGAAATACAGAACTCAAATGCAGTAAATGTAAACTTATTTACAATCATATTTTTGGTGAGCGTGTTAGGGAATCATATCAGCTATTCGACAAGTCACAAGTACCGTTAAGCTTCAATTACATACCCAGAATTAAACAATTCACTTAGATTGTCGATATACTGATCCACTTAAATTTTCACACAATTTTCAATCTGTCCAGGATATGGATTTAGTGTTTTAGAGACTTAAACTTATTCATGTGTCCCACCTCTTGAATATACTCCCGTATCCAGATCCCAATATTCAGTCTTACAGGTGAGTATACCACAGATGATATCTGTAAGGGGTTAAGATGCGAAACCGTGAGAGCTCAGGTCAGAACTTCCGTTCAGCAGAGAGATGACGGTTCGACTTTGGTGTGTCCCCTTTAGAGGATCTTTTTTACAACAGCATTGATTAGCAATTTTATTGTCTCATCATTTATGCTGAGGGCGGCGCTATGTTTCAAGCAAGCGGTAAAGTATTCTCCGGGGACTAGGCCATTGCTTCCGCAAAATCAGAAGTCCTGGGATAATACTCCAGATATCACTGAGTATAAAGACCTAGTATCTCAGAAAGAGGGATCTTTCAAACAAGATTTCAGGGGTTACCTATATATCCAAGTAGTGTTCCCCATGAAATAAGTAAGTAAAGATTTAGGTTTATATCCCGAACAAACCTACTAAATGTGTAAAAACCTATCGACACATCATCAGCAAGACTGTTTAAGACATTTTAGACTTTACATATCTTTAGCATACTGTAACTGTCAAACCGATGTACTATCATTTTCCCTTTTTACACAAGCTCTTTTTCTGGTTTTATATTGTTTTTGGATTTTGAAAATATCTCATGTTTTTGTATTTTTGACATTTTTTATTGTTTTTGTATTTTCTAAAAAATAATACCCTATACTCTCCCCCTAAATACCAAAACAAGTAAAAAATCAACAAACCATTGCAGATTGCTTTTCAACATCATCATCTACAATGTTATCCTCATCAACACCAATAATCCCATCCAACACCGATAAAAGCTTCATACCATTTAGTTTTAAAAGATATTTAAAATGAGTTTTGTCAAATGCTTTGGTATGCAAATCAGCTTTTTGTTCGTCAGTGTGGATTTTCTCAATTCGTATCAACTTCTTTTCAAAACAATCGCGAATGAAGTGATGACGAATTTCAATGTGTTTGGTTTTAGCGTGATGAACTGGATTTTTAGCAATGTTAATTGCAGCCTCATTATCAACAAAGATAGGGGTATTTAGAAATTGCAAACCATAGTCGCGCATCTGTTGCTGGATCCACAAGATCTGGGAGCAGAAAATGCTAGCAGATACATACTCAGCTTCACATGTGGATAAAGCTACAGAGGTCTGCTTCTTGCATTGCCAGGTAACCAATCTTGGTCCGAAAAACTGGCACCCCGCTGTTGTTGATTTAGCGTTAACTTTGCAGCATCCGAAATCGGAATCGGAATACCCTTCGAGAGTGAAATCGCCTTCTCTTGGATACCACAACCCCAGTGATGGAGTTCCTTTCAGGTAGCGTAATATCCTTTTCACAATCACCATATGCGAAGCTCTCGGGTTAGATTGAAATCTTGCTGCGAGACAGGTTGGATACATAATATCGGGTCTTGAAGCTGTCAAATACATCAGCGATCCGATCATGGAACGATACATTGTTTCATCTACCTTCTCTCCAGTGAGATCAGGGTTTTTCCCATGATTCATTGCTAATGGGGTGGAAGCTAGAGTAAAACCTGACATCCCGAATTTCTCCAAGATATCATGAACGTACTTCGTTTGATGTATGAAAATTCCTTTGGGTAGTTGACCTTTCATCTCACCCATCGATGACATTTCGAATTTCTGCTTCATAACCTGTTCAAAATCTTTGCACATATTCTCATTTGTTGACCCAAATATGATGTCGTCCACGTATATTTGAACTATCAGAAGATGACCATCGACCTCTTTGGTGAAGAGAGTGGCATCCACTTTTCCACGGATGAAGTTGTTGGCTAGCAGGTGTTGAGACAATGTCTCGTACCAAGCTCTCGGGGCCTGGTGTAAACCATAAGCGCTTTGTCTAGCAAGTAGACCTTGTCTTTGTGGATTGGGTTGGTGAAGCCCGGTGGCTGACCGACATATACCTCCTCTTTTACCTTCCCATAGAGAAAAGCCGATTTTACATCTAACTGATAAACTTTGAAATTTTTCCAAGATGCAAATGCTAGGAAGATTCTGATTGCTTCTAGTCGCGCAACTGGAGCATATACTTTAGTGAAATCTATACCCTCCTGCTGACTAAAGCCCTGGACTACAAGTC
Organism: Helianthus tuberosus; assembly: GCA_030545235.1. Taxonomy (NCBI): domain Eukaryota; kingdom Viridiplantae; phylum Streptophyta; class Magnoliopsida; order Asterales; family Asteraceae; genus Helianthus; species Helianthus tuberosus. The sequence continues at coordinate 22,651 of JARYGA010012556.1, read as the reverse complement.
AAGCTTTGTTACAAACAACAACTCCTCTATCGTCTCTCTTACACTTGAACACCCACTTGGTGTTTATCTTCCTCTGACCATCAGGCAAATCTACTAACTTCCACACACCTAACTTCTCAAACTGACTCAACTCTTCTTGCATAGCATTGACCCAAGAATCTTCAGTTAGCGCCTCTTTGTATGTTAGCGGTTCAATCTGCGAAATAAAACAACTTAGTGAAAATTCAGTTTGTAAAGGAGCTACTGTAGAATAAAAACAAGTAAGGCAATGGTCAATTTGTCGTCTTGTGAGGACGCCTGTTTGCAATTCTCCAATGATCAACTCTTCTGGATGGTATGAAAGAGTTCTCGGCATCACCTCGCCTGAAACATCTACTTCGCCTTCCAGATTAGTAACATTCTGATTTGCACCTTGTTCACTGACTGGGTTTGTTTGACTTGAAATCTGAATTTGCTCCCCCTCAGAATCTGAATCACCACGATAAAAAAACTGGCATGTTCTCAGATTCTTGATTATCATTCTGTACCGTCTGATTATCTTGAGTAACTTCATTTTGTTGGATATCATCATGTTCTCCAGCATTGCTTGGACCTGCTTCATTATCATTCCAAGTTTGTCGTGATTGTCTTGAATACTCTGCTGGGAACCTTTCCTGCGATTCTTCATACTCTCTCAGAATATCCAACTCGTCAAAGAAATCTTCTTCTTCTTCCTTTTCTTCTTCCATGTTAAACGAATCCCACAAAGTGTCATAATGAAAATGCCATGAATCTCTAGGATTCTGCGGTGGCATTGTGTAACCTTGACACTCAACATTGTGTGCTTCAATAATCCGCTTCAAGCTTGGAACAAAGACTCATTTCAATGGACTTTGATAACCCACAAAAATTCCTTCAATACTCTTTGCAACAAACTTTCCAAAAGGCTCTAGAACTGTGCAGGGAGACCCAAACGGTTCTAAATACTTCAGGTTTGGTTTGCGGTTATTGATCAACTCAAAGCATGTTTTGTTGAATTTCTTGACAGTGAGAACTCTGTTGAGCGTATAGCATGCGGCGGAAACTGCTTCTGCCCAAAAAATTATCGGTAGCTTTGAATCAGCAAGCATTGTTCTGGCCATTTCGATTAGCGTCCTATTCTTTCTTTCAGCTACTCCATTCCGCTACGGAGTGTACGGAGCACTAAACTCATGCAATATACCTCTTTCATCACAAAATTCTTCCATCTTGTTGTTCTTGAATTCAGTACCATTATCACTTCTAATTCTTTTGATACGCCTTTGGTACAAATTTTCAATCTTTTTGAACAACGCCATCAAGCTGTTAAACGTTTCATCTTTCGACTTCAAAAATGATACCCACGAAAATCTGGAATAATCATCAGTAACCACAAGACAGTAGAGATCTCCGTAATACTTTTGACATTCACAGGACCAAACAAATCCATGTGAAGTCTCTCCAGAGGTCTTGAGACTGAATTGACTTGCTTTTTAGGGTGTGACTTTTTCTTCTGCTTGCCTTTGATGCAACTAATGCACTCCCCTTCCAGATGAAAACCTTTAATGTGAACACCCAGAACTAAATCATTATGCACCAGGTGATTCATTTTTCGTAGGTGAATGTGGCCCATCTTGCGATGCCACAACTGCGATTCTTTCTCCGTTGCTCTAGACACAAAACAATTAGCTTGACCAGTTATTGTAGTTGCTACACTCATGTCCAATACATACAGATCATTCACTCTAGGTGCCCTCATGATAATCCATTCTTCAGGGATAACAAATCTTGGTTTCAAGATCAAACATTCTTTGTCTGTAAAGTGAGTTGTATACATCCTATAACAGATCTGAGATATGCTCAGAAGATTGTTTTCAAGCTCGGCGATGTAGTTAACTCTTTCAAACGTAACAATCCCATTGGATAACATTCCTTCTCCAACTATTCTTCCACCTTGATTTCCTGCGAATCCCACGTAACCACCATTAAAATTTCTAACATCGTACAGCAGGGCTGTTTTCCCTGTCATGTGCCGAGAAGCTCCACTATCCATAATCCATCTTGAAACGGATCTTGGAAGCTCCTGCACATATCAGAAACATTTAGTGAGATTTTGATGCTACCCAAGCCTCTTTCGACTCAGGTAACTGGACTTTAATGTGGGATTTTGTACTGTAAAGTGGCGGAAAATTTTTATCATTCATCTTTAAGCTTTCTTCTGATCCAACCTCAACCTTTTTGTATAAGAAAAACTCATCTATCTTAAGTTGACCAGTTGGTTGATCTTTCTTTTGAACATTCTTCTTCTCTGGTGGAGTAGAAGATTGTTTCTCCAATTGTTCATAATAATCCAAAGGAATATCCATCTTTACCGGAGTGGTAGAAGATGATTGTTTTTCTGACTCAGAAACCTTTGGTTTAGATGAACTTTCTTTCTTGTCACCAGTTTTTGGCTTCCATGTTTGTTGAGATGAAGCAACCCGTTTATAGAATTTGTCATTTTTAGTTACCACATTCTTAACAGGTTCAATTTTGACTTTTGTTTTCTCATTTTTCAAAATTTTCTCAACAACCATTGGAGCTTTTCCTTTTGCATAACCTTCTTCTTTTGACTCTTCACAACTTCAGACTTAGGCTTAAAGTTGGTACACTTTCATGCAATATGCCCAACTTTGTTACACTTGAAGCATGTACGAGTATCAACTACTCGACTTGTGCCTTCACTCTGAGGTCGTGAGACCCTCTCCTCAAAGAATTCTTTATTTGACTATGAAAAAATTTCAGACTCTTCATCAGATAGTGAACTCAAACTGTGCACAAACACTTTCTTCTCAACAAACTTCTTGTTTTGAAAACTTCTTCTTTGATTGTACTTACCACCCTGATATCCACCCGACCATTTGTTTCGGTTATTGTTAGCAAAACGTGGTGGAATGACAGGTTTTTTGTAGTAAGCTTTATCTTTTTCAAAATTTAATTGCCTCTTTGAATTTCTCAATCCTTCGATTTCCGATATATCAATCTCAATCAATTTGAAAACATTTCTCAATTTTCCCACATTCACATTTTCAAAAGGAAAATCAAGATCCGAATACAACTTATCAGATCCCGCCATCTTATACATCACAACAGCATGTTCATCATTTAAGTTGTTTTGGGACTTTGATTTTGGGATGTATTTATCCAGAAAGCACTCATCATCATCAACTGAATCACTATCAGACTTCAAAACACTTTCAGCCATGCTTTTAACAATATCAGTTTGAACACTATCATCAGATGATGATGAAGAAAATGTCACATCAATTGACTCTGGAAGTTTAACCTCATTTTCATCTTCATCATTAACCAACCCGGACTTTTTCTTTGAATAATTGTTTAAAACTGGTGGCGGAACCTGATGAAACCCAACCCCAGTTCCATCCGAGTAAACATCTTCGCCCGCTTTGTTTTTCCCAATAGGTTTAGGAACAATGTGTTGTAAAACAAAGCTTGCGGAGTTGTAACTGTTCAGTTTCAACTGAATGCGTTCATTTTCAATTTTAGCTTCTTGAAACTGAAGCTTCAACTTAGCATTTTCATCCAGTTGTTGGTTGATTAATTCTTCTTTAACCCTCAAAACACTTTGCAATTGACAATTTTCTTTGTAAGTTTTACCGTTTCTATCATCTGAATCTTTCACCATGCTTTTTAGCTTCTCAAAACTTTCAGAAATTTGACGATTTTCAAGAATTAGTTTTTCATTTTCTTTCCTAACTCTTTCTACGTCAATTTTATCAGTTTCTATTTTCTCATTTAATTCTTTTAATCTGTCGTTTGAAGCTTTCAACATTTTATCACGGTTAAGGATCTGATCCTCAACACTTCGGACTCTAGCAGTCAGATCATCAACTTTCTTAACATTGAGATAAGTGATTGTACTACAAACTTTGCATTCTTTGATGCAATTTTTGCAGTCAACGTAACCATTGACTTTCTTACCTGACTCAGTCGTTGATGCATTTGTACTGACCTGGATTTTAGACTCAGATACAGACTTAGAGTCTACCTCAAGTGCCTTAGCAGCCAGCACCTTGTCAGCCATCTTTCCCATGTTTTCAGCATTCAATTCTTGAGTCGTGTCAATGATCCCATTATCAACCTTCTTTAGCTTTTCTTCTTTCTCTTCTTTCTCTTTCTCTTCACCGCTTCCCCACCATTTTCTTTGCCAATACTCTTCTTCATCAGCAATTTGTTGAATTATGGTTTCAAGATCAAGAGTCTTATCGTCAATAGCAATGTTTCCCATGGGGTCAAGATAACATTCTCTGTCTGGATCCCATCTCCTCGCTCTTTTTGCTTCAAGATAGATACCAGATATTCTGATTATTCTGTTATGAGCTATCATCTTTCTGTAACCATACTTCTGTTCTTCATTTATGTTGTGTTTAAAAGGAACAGGTTCACCAGATTTTGCCATAAAAGCATATCCAACCGCATCCTCTTCAGGTAACAACTCGCTCCAGTCGAAACCTTCATCGTCATGAATCACAACAAGAGCTCTGGATTTCTCTTTGTTATCCTCAAGCTGCTTCATTCTTGGTGGTTCTGATTTATTCTGATGATAAATCGCTTTCTTGTAGTAATATTCTCTGAACGGGTTTTCAGACTCATCAGCATAAGCATTTCGGCATTCATGCTTAAAGTGACCTTTCTGTTTACACTTGAAGCATGTCACTTTAGACTTGTCAAAGCCCAACTTGGTAGATGGTCCACCAATAGACTTTCTTCCAGTTATCTCCATGAAACGCTGTGCCCGACGAACTGCACTGGCCATGCACCACCTTATGTCGATCAATTCCATCTCCTTAGGATCTATTTGATCGTAGTCTTCCTTTGTTAGGTTGGTGTTACCTATCTTGCCTGCCACAAGGCTCTCATACGACTCTAGCACAGAAGCTAATAAAACCATCTGTTGCTTTGCCGACTCCTCGCTGAAGTTTTGAGCGTTCTTTAAGTCTACAGCGATATTGCATTGAAATAGGTTCTTTGCATCTGATTGACTTGAATGTGACGAAGAACCACTGTGAAATCCACTGCTTTGGCTCTCTTTGCTAGAAGTGTTTGAATTCTCAGCAGAAAAAGCTGTCTTGGGAGATGTATTCTTTGGCATCATGCTTTTTGGATAATACAAATCCAAGTTCTGTTGATATGACGAGTGATTGACTTTGTGTGTTTTCTTTATCTCCAGCTCGTGACTCTCTAGTCTTTCAATCAACAAATCCACTGTAAGCCCCTCAGACTTGATCGTATTCTTCAACATCAAAGCATAATATTGCCAATCCATCTCATCTGGCAATGAGTCAAACAATTTGTCGATTAGCTCTTCTTGGGAATAGAAAATTTCATGTCTTGCCAGTTCCAGCTTCAGATGCCCAAACCTCTCAATCATTTTAAAAACTGATTCATTCTTTAAACACCCAAATAAATCAAACTCTTTTCTTAGTAGTTTCTTTTTGTTTTTCACTATTTCTGCACTTCCCAAACATTTAACTTTCAACTTTTGCCAGAGATCTGTAGAATTTTTGTACTCGATCAAAGATATTATATCTTCTTGAACAGACTGAGACAGCAGTGCGATGCATTTTTGCTCAGCAACAAACGATTCTATTTCTTCAGCTGATGTCAAGCTTTCACCAGTTTTGCCTCCATCATTGTATCCATTCTTTATACTCTTCCAGCTAGGATACGCAAAGGCTTTCAACCATTCTTCATACTTCTTGGCCCACCGACTGTACTCTTCGATCGCCATCAACTTCGGGGGTTTGTTATATGTTCCAAAAGCACTTTCAACTCCCAAAGCATCTGATAAGCTTTTCTTTGTATTCGGCGTGTTCTCATTGATGTTGCTAGAAGTATCATCTCCAGAGTTTCCAGCAAAGGCATACATATCACTAAAAGGATTCATGAATAGATCATCCATCTTCACGTACCTGAAAAGTTCAACAAACACTTAGAAATATTTTTGAATTTTTGAAAAGTTGCTGTTTCAAACGAAATCAGCTGAAACGAAATCAGCTTCAAACTATATCACCAATTCAAACGAAAACCCTAAACACTCGGTTCAAACGAAATCAATGTTCTTTGATGTAATTTCAAACGAAATTACAATAATATCTACTCTCAAACGAAATCAGACAACCATTTTCAAACAAGATACCAGGGTTCAAACGAAATAACCCATATCCTTCAAACGAAATTATATATTATGTGTGTTTTCAAACGAGATTAGTCTGAAACTTCAAACGAAATCATGTAAATGTGCTTTTCAAACGAGATTATCATGTAATTTCAAACGAGATAACCTATGATGTCATCATTTTTCGATCAGTTTCAAACGAGATTAAGGTTTTGATCAAGTTTTAAGCCGAATTTTAGTCTAAATCTTTCAAGGATTAGTTAACACTGTGTTTTGCTTGATATGTGAGAGTTTCAGGCCATTTCAACCGTGAAAACTTGTTCAAATCAGAAAAGAAAGGTAGAAGTGAGAGAATCCGGTAAAATCAAGCTGAATTTGGTATGAACTCCTCGTCCTGAGCTCTGATACCACTTGTTGGATCGTTCGGTGACCCTAAACAGTCAAAATGAGTAGTTCATCATCATTTTCAAAGGCGGAATCAATGTAAATGATGTAACACAACTTGTTCCTCTTTAATCTTTATCTATTGATGATTTTCTGAGCTTTTACAAGTTGAAATCTGACAAAAATCCGGCAGCACCTTAGCTCACACACACCTAATTCTGTTACAAATGAACAACACACAACACCTATTTATAGTTGGTGCTATTTCGTTTGAAGGTGACACAAGTTCACTTCAAATGAAATCACTTGGTCTAATTTCGTTTGAACTAGACCCTAACACCTTCAAACGAAATTACATGCATAATCATGAACAAACCCTAATTCTAATCCTGTTGTGCACTCGTTTATCTAATCTAGACATAAGACTTGATTAAGACGTAGTTAACAGACAGTAGATGCACCAACAAAAACCCAAAAAGAGTTTGTGTAAAAAGAGGAAATGATAGTGCATCAGCTAGACTGTTACGGTATACTAAAGAAATGTAAAGTATTAAAAGTGTTAAACGGTCTCACTGATGATATGCCGATAGGTTTTTACACATTTAGTAGACTTTTTCGGGATATAAACATAAAATTCGCATATTGCTTATTTCGTGGGGAACATCTCTCGGATATATAGGTAACCCCTGAAATCTTGTTTGAAAGATTTCCTATTTCTGGCATACTAGGTCTATGTACTTGATGATATCTGGGGTATTATACCAGGACTTCTGATTTTGCGGAAGCAATAGCCTAGTCCTCGTATAATACTTTGCACAGCTTTAATTCTTAATGCCTCCCCTCAGCATAAAAAATGATAAACATTGCAAAATGCGAATCATGTGCTGTAGAAGAAAAGATCCCCAAGAGGGACACACCTTAAAGACAAGCCATCATTTCTTTGTCTGAACGGAAGTTCTAACCTGAGCTCTCCTGGCTTCATACTACCCTTTACATATATCATTATTGTACATTCATCTGTAAGACTGAATATAGGAATCTGGATACAAGAGTATATTCTGAGGTGGGACACGCGAATAAGTTAAGTACTTAAAACATCAAATCGTATCCTGAATAAGTTGAGGTCTGTGTGAGAATTTAAAAGGATCAATATATCGACAATCTAGGTGAATTGTCTAAAACTTAGTGTGAAATTAAGCTCAACGGTACCTGTGACTAGTCGGCAGCTGATATGATCCTCTAACACGCTCACCAAAATATGTTTGTAAATAGTTTACTGTTTACTTTACAGCATTTCATTTCAGTTTAGCTTAAAACCCAAAAAGATTTTAGTGTGTTTTAGCATAAACTTTCTTAAAATCACAAAAAGATTTTATCTTCTGCTTTAGTTTACGACAAACCAAGGTGGAAAGCTGATCTTCAGAATTTGAGAAGTGAAGCGAAGCAGGAAGTTTCTGGACTGAACAACTGGGTTGGGAGCTAATCTTAGATGTTTGAGGATTTCAATGTATAAACAAGTTCATTAACTTGATACATATAAAATTTTCAGAAAAAGTTTGAACAAAATGTCAGTTAGTTCGTTTCGGGTCAACCAAGGTCATTAACTTGGACTTGGTAGGCAAATTGAGTAACTAGGGTCATTAATTTGGACCTAGGTACTTGAGTGGATATCTAAAATCTGACCAAAACTGATAAAAATTGAGGAAATTTGAAAATGTTAAAAATTTGTAAAGTTGGTTTGGATCGGATGACCCTCCGATCGGAGGACCCTCTGATCGGATGGCCATCCGGGTGGTGTCAAGGGATATAAAAGAAGTCAAAAGCTTTCAGTCAAACTCATTCGTCCGAATTGCCCTTCGTCACACTCACCTTTTTCTCTCAACTGTTCATTGTGATTTGATCTTATTCTTGTTTTTCCAAGCACATAGGATTGTTGGTACACTCATCATTCACTATGGGAAAGGTAAGTTTCCTGATTTTAATCGCTCAATTTTGTGTAACTGATGTTTGAATTGGTTGTCGGTTCAGACATAGGATAATCCTAAGATCTAGGGTTATTTAGTGTTTGTTTGCACAAATTGATGTTAGATCTAGGTTTATCGGCCTTAGTTTGATAGATTCACCGTTTCAATTTGTCCAAAAACACTTTAGATTTGAATCTAGGTTGATTGAGGGTGTCAGATGCCGAAGTATAAAATGCCAAATTAAACCCAATATATTAAGTTTTGAGAAAAATTAAATATAGGGTTTTGTTAGTCGGCAGATTCTTTGAGAGAAATTGTAAATTTTTTTTTAGAAACATTGACATTTTTGATCTTTGATTGTTGTTAATTCTAACTGTTCTTCATGTTTAATCGGAGGACCCTCCGATCGGATGACCATCCGATCGGATGGCCATCCGATCCAATACACATCCTGGATTGAATAAGTTTCTAAGTGTTGTGCTTATGTATTTGTTGAAAGTTGTTCATTTGTTGTACATAGCACTCACATGTATAAATGTTCTGAAAACGTTAATCACTTTTGTTCGAATGGCCATCCGATCAAAATGCATTGTCATGTATATATCATTTTTGAACAGAATGCTCTCAAACGAATGATCATCCGATCGGATGACCATCCGATCCGTGACACTTGTGTTGACTGTTGTGAATTTAAAAGCATAGAGCTCATCCGATCGGATGACCATCCGATCGGATGGCCATCCAATCAATCATTACCGTAAGAGTATAAGTGAGAAAAGTGTTAGATTTTTTTTTGAAAATTTTCACTTTATGTCTTGAAATGAGTGCAGACTCTAACGATCACATTTTTGCAGGCAAGAGCGAATGATTGGCATCCTAACCACAATATCTATTGCATTTTGGATGAGAGTTATCGGAATATGGAACCGTTTAAAGAGATAATACCTTTTATGAAGGAAAGCAGAATCTTTAAGGCGTTGACCGAAAAGCATAAGTGCTACGAGTCACACGTTAGGATGTTTTGGAAGTCTGTGAGATACGAAGAGAAAGAAAAAGATGAAGAGTTGGAACATCTGTTTGATGACATTGACAACTATGATCCTAATAATGATGACGATGATGATCAAGGAGCGACAGGGTTGTTAGTTGTGAAGCCTTCAGTTCAACAAACGCTTGATGACTTCCTAAATGATGAGCTGAATGAACAACAGGAAGATCAGCATCATGAAGCGTCTTCTTCTGGAAAACAACATGCTGGTGAACAGGTATTCCTAACTTAACCTAAAGTTATTTATTTACACGCATCATTTGAGGGGGAGTTAGAGGTGCCTAGGACGAGAGAGTCGATGTTAGAAGAATTGGGGATGGATGATGGGAATTTAAAGTTTGATATAGAATATGATATTCCACCATCGCCTGAGAGAGAATATACTTTTAAGTTTGCTAATGAAGCAGATAATTTTAAGGATGTTATAATTGAAGAAGGGTCTGATCTTTCTGAGGAAGACACACCCTATCACTATTCGGGTGTTGATGATACCTTTCCCACCTTCGCTGAAATGTTCAAGTCACATAATGAAGACGAGGTGAGGAAGAAAGTGGTAGAAAGGATTTCATCTGAAGGTGTCACACCCTCAAAAATACCACAAGCGGAAACCCCCGCAAGGCGTGTGACGTACCAGGATCTAGCCACCAATCACATTGAACCATAATATAGTATTAAATAAAAGTTTCCATTTATTTCATAAAGTAAATCCAAACACAATAAAACAAATCTGTTCAGTAGAAGCATAATGTAAATAGTTATTTCAAGTGTTCCAAAACAGGTGTGCAATAATCATTAAACTTGTATCCAAGAGCCACGAACCATGACCACTCCAACACTCCCAGATAGCAAGTTCCCATCCATGAACCTAAGGACCTGCAAGCATGCAGCAAAGTGTATCAGACAACGCTGGTGAGTTCACCGTTTGTTTTGACCGATTAATACCAAGTACTGTCTTATGATATGTTATGTTAAGCTATGTTGATAATAACTCGATACCGCAGACGGCCCTATTTGCCCTTCTCCAATGCTCTATCAAACATTGGTCATGATTTAAAGTTATTAGTTCACGCCCGTCCTATCCAGGTATGTCGTGAGGGTACCAAACCTAATAGCGCTATCAACTAATAACCCCGTTGCCCTACAAGCAACTAACCCGGTATTATGATGGGACTTAAGTGATAGAGAGTGAGTGTATTATCCAACATTAACGTTTACTGAAAACCGTTGCATATCCCCTGCAAGGATATGCGTTTGTGAAATCCGCCTCACATCCCTTACAAGGATGTGGGTATTTGAAAACTGCCTCATATCCCCTACAAGGATATGGGTTACGAAAATCTGTTTACAAGTTGTCAGTTAGATTGTTTCCACCGGATGCATGCTTGTTTTGAGAGAAGTGAACTCATGTTGATTTGCTCGGTATGACTAGTTACCGTGTGTGTGACAAAGAACCAAACTTTGTCGAGGATTCCTGTGACGAAACACTAAGGTATTTCGTCAATGTGTGTGTGACAAAACATCAGAGTATTTCGTCAACGTGTGTGCGACGAAACATCAGAGTATTTCGCCGTGGCCTTAACAGTTTCCAAGTTTCCTAACCCTAATCATGTCAGTTTGTTCCGTAACATCTTCCAATTCGTATGAACAGTATCACAAAATCCTCAACTTATCATTTACCAAAAACAACTTAGACGTGAACTCTAGATTATCCGATCAACACCCCGTACGTATCCATATTATGTATTCATTCAATACCCCAAAACAACAGATAACAAGAAATACAAACAACAAGCAAAATTATTAACTCTGTGCAGTGAACCTGAATAAATACAAATCATAGAATTCTCTAATCTATTTGTTTAAGCAATAAACTATCAAAACCCTAATTGGTATTGCATGAGAGTTTAGTTTCTAATGAATCCCTATGTTCACAGTAGATCACGATCAACAATTAACAATCATCAAACAATATATCGAGCAGGTCAAGTCGGTTAATTACATACTAACCAATTGCAAGATGAGACTTAGGAGCACTTCGAAAGGAATGAGGATCGCCGCCGAGTGCAAGGGAGAGTCTAGGGTTTCGTTGGTTAGTAACTTACGTATACAAATGCGCACACAAGCCAAATATAACCAAATCATATTCGGGCTTCACTTGGTCCGAAAGCCCATCTTGGCGAACAACTGGTCCTCGACGAATAAGTATTTTTCGTTGAGTAGAAGTGATGATGAAAAACCAATGGGTGACGAAATTCCATTCTTCGTCGGGTCAATCTTTCGTCGAGCCCACATGTACCATTTTCGTCGGGCAGTAATTTTATCATAATAGGTTTTTATTTAATGCTCAAACAATAAATCACCAAGTAACTAACTTATATTGAAATCATTTTAAAATAATATGCGCGATACAACGTACAACGAAATATAAAACAGGATTGTAAAACTGATGACGCGCAAAGGAAAGGTCTTGGAATCTCGGGTTGTCACATCATCCCCAACTTGAAAGAAATTTCGTCCCAAAATTTGATAAGTAAACCCAAAAGCGGCGAAGTGTCGGATCAGGATGACTGTGGATTTTCCTCGGGTACCACATCATCCCCAACTTGAAAGGGAATTTCGTCCCGAAATTCATTAATTGCACCAGGTTTAGGTTGTTCAGTTGGGAAAAGGTGAGGATACTTTAGCTTCATCTGATCCTCGCGTTCCCATGTGAACTCCGGTCCACGTCTTGAGTTCCAACAAACTCTCACGATCGGAATTCGGCTATGCTTACGAACCTTGACTTCGCGATCCATAATTTCGATTGGTTCTTCGATAAGCTGTAACTTGTCATCAATTTTTAGCTCTTGGAACGGTACTACAAGTGTTTCATTGGACAAAAACTTCTTCAGCTGTGAAACATGGAAAACATCATGAACATTACCCAGCTCAGTAGGTAACTCGAGCTTGTACGCCACCTTACTAATTCGTTCCAAAATTTTGAATGGCCCAATGTAACGCGGATTAAGCTTGCCACGTTTCCCAAGATGTACCACACCCTTCCAGGGTGAGACTTTTAACATAACGCGATCGCCCACAGCAAACTCCAAAGGTTTCCTACGCTTGTCAGCGTAGCTTTTCTGACAGTCTCGCGCCACCGCCATACGATTTCTAATTTGTACTATCTTCTCAGAAGTTTCGAGCACATGCTCTGGGCCTGTGACTTGGCTGTCACCCACTTCAGCCCAGTAGAGAGGAGATCGACATTTCCGCCCGTACAAAGCCTCGAACGGAGCTGCCTGGATACTGATATGGTAACTGTTATTGTAAGAAAACTCCACCAAGGGTAAGTGTCTCTCCCAACCTTTACCAAAATCAATAACACATCCCGCCGCATGTCTTCTAATGTCTGGATGGTTCGCTCACTCTGACCATCCGTTTGAGGGTGATAAGCAGTACTCATATCGAGACGTGAGCCAAATGATTTGTGCATCGCTTGCCACAAATCAGATATGAAAAACAGATCACGATCAGAGATGATAGAGGTTGGCACCCCATGCCTGGAAACCACTTCCTTTAAATAGATACTAGCCAGCTGCAAGAACTTGTCAGTTTCTTTGATTGCGAGGAAGTGTGCAGATTTCGTGAGACGGTTAATGATCACCCAGATGGTATTATTTCCGTTTTGAGTTCTAGGTAGCCCAGTGAAAAAATCCATAGCGATTTGTTCCTATTTCCACATGGGTATTTCTGGTTGCTGAAGTAGGCCTGAGGGTTTCTGATACTCCACCTTAACCTTTGAACAAGTCAAACATTTACTTACATAAGTCGCGATGTGAGCCTTCATCCTAGGCCACCAGTACAAAACTTTGAGGTCCTGATACATCTTATCTGAACCCGGATGAACAGAGTATCGAGACTTATGCGCTTCGTCCATCACAAGCTCTCGAAGATTACCAAACGAAGGGACTCATACACGTTCCATGAAATAGAGAATGCCATCCGACCTCTCTACAAGTCGTTTTTCCATGCCCCGTAAGTACTCTGCTTTAATGTTCTCCTCTTTCAAGGCTTCGGTTTGAGCAGAACGGATCTGATTAGGAAGGTTCGAATGAATAGTGAGCTGCAAGGCACGAACATGTTTGGGTTTCGTTTCCTTTCAACTAAGGGCATCAGCTATAATGTTAGCCTTTCCTGGATGATACTTGATTGCACAGTCATAGTCGTTTAAGAGTTCTACCCAGCGACGCTGTCGCATATTCAATTCCTTCTGATTGAATATATGCTGAAGGCTCTTATGGTCCGTATAAATAGTGCATTTAGTACCATACAAGTAATGCCTCCAGATTTTGAGCGCAAACACCACGGCCCCCAACTCACAGTCGTGAGTCGTGTAATTCTTTTCATGGACCTTCAACTGTCGAGAGGCGTAAGCTATAACTTTCTCGCGTTGCATCAACACACAACCGAGACCTTGAATAGAGGCGTCACAATACACTACAAAATCTTCGGTACCCTCAGGTAGAGACAAAATCGGTGCACTACAGAGTTTTTGCTTCAGAAGCTGAAAGGCGTCTTCTTGTTTCATTCCCCAAGTATACACTACACCCTTCTGTGTCAGAGCAGTGAGAGGTTGAGCGATCTTTGAAAATCCCTCAATGAATCTTCGATAGTAACCAGTGAGACCAAGGAATTGTCGCACCTCCAAAGGATTCTTTGGCGCTGCCCAATTCCTGATAGAGTTGATTTTTGCGGGATCCACACGTATTCCCAACTCGTTGACTATGTGACCCAGGAAGTGTACTTCTCAAATCCAGAAGTCACACTTAGAAAACTTCGCGTAAAGCTGCTCCTTCCTCAGAAACTCCAAGATAAGACGCAAATGCCATTCGTGGTCCTCCTTGCTCTTAGAATAAATCAGAATGTCATCTATGAACACGATGACAAATTCATCAAGGTACGGTTTACATACGCGGTTCATGAGATCCATAAATACCGCTAGTTCGTTAGTTAACCCGAATGGCATAACCAGGAACTCGTAATGGCCATACCGCGTGCGAAAAGCTGTTTTTGGAACATCCACCTCTCGGACTCTCATCTGGTGATAGCCCGATCTTAGATCGATCTCCGAGTAGAAGCTCGACCCTTGCAACTGGTCGAACAGGTCGTCGATGCGAGGTAAAGGGTAGCGATTCTTGATAGTCACCTTGTTGAGTTCTCGATAGTCAATGCACATGCGAAAGGACCCGTCTTTCTTCTTCACAAACAAAACTGGGGCTCCCCAAGGAGAAGAACTGGGTCGAATAAAGCCTCTATCCAACAGTTCTTGTAGTTGATTCGACAATTCTTGCAACTCCCCAGGTGCAAGACGATATGGTGCGCGAGCAATCGGGGCTGCTCCTGGTGTGAGATCAATGTGGAACTCCACCTGACGATGTGGAGGTAAACCTGGAAGTTCTTCGGGAAAAACGTCAGGAAATTCACGAACAACAGGCAGATCTTCAATTCTCTTTTCCTCAGGCAAGGTGTCAGTAACAAGTGCTAAAATAGCAGGGTAGCCCTTTCGTAAACATTTATGGGCTTTCATGGATGAGATGATGTTGGCGGTTGCACCACTTCGATGACCCTGAACAGATAATGATTCCCCGCTAGGGAGAGGTACACGCATGATCTTCTCCTCGCAAAGTATGTCTGCTCCGTGTTTGGACAACCAGTCCATACCAATGACTACATCAAAACTACCAAGAGTGATGGGAAGAAGGTCAATGTCGAACACTTGACCTAAAACATCGAGTTTACACCTAAAGAATACATGTGTGGCTTCTATCGACTTGCCATCAGCTAATTCCACTACATGCTTGTTCACAAGAGACGCAGGAGTCAATCCTAGCTGACGCGACTAAACCCCAAAGACACATAACTCCAGTCGGCACCAGAGTCAAATAACACAGAAGCAATAATACCATTAACAGAGAACACACCGGTCACGACGTTGCCATCATTCCTTGCATCGCTTGCCCCAATAGTGAACGTCATACCACGAGCGCCGTTCCCACCGTTATTTCCATTGTATTTATTTAACGTGTTGTTGTTGTTCTGGCGGTTACCCCCATTGTTATTGTTGGCATTCTGATTCAATTGCGGGCAATCCTTCTTGAAATGCCCTTCACTGCCGCACTGATAGCATCCCCTCTGATTACCCCGATCTGCTGGGGTTGTTGCCTCTGTTGCTGTTGCTGAGGTTGTTGCTGTTGTTGCTCAGGATGTGGAGCTCTACAATCCTTCGCCATCACCTTGTCACACCTTTGACATGCTCGGCTACACTGGCCATAGTGGTGGAAACCACACTTATTGTACTTCGGCTGTTTTCCTGCATAACCAGAAGTCTGGTTGTGGTTCTGATTCTGATTAACTGAAGACGATTGACTAAAGCTGCAGCTGTTGTTGTTATCGGGCTTCTTCTGCGATTGATTCGAGTTTGCTGCCTTGTCTGCGTCATTCCACTTACGCTTGTTATCTGTGGTGGTAGTAACCGTAGCAGCAGTAGTAGAAGCAGCAATACGGGGTGGCAGCGAGCCACGCTCCACCTCCTGATCAGTAATCTTGTGAGCCAATCTGATAATCCGGGGTAGGTCGTTGAGATTTGCTGCAGTGACTAACCCCTTAAGCGATGGTGCCAATCCCTTAATGTATAGCTCGATTCTGCGAGGTGGTGGCCGGGATAGGTTAGGACACATGTTTGCCAGCTCGTGATACCGTTTTGTATAAGCTTCAATCGCAGATCCCTCCATCTTCAGATTATAATACTCGTTTTCCAACTTTTGCACTTCATCCCGAGGACAATACTCCTCTCTCATCAGTTCCTTAAAATCATCCCAGGTAGTAGCGTTTGCCATCTCAATGCCCAGCATCTGTACCTGAGCATTCCACCAAGTCAAAGCACCGTCCTCCAATGTAACACCTGTGTCACTTCAACCATCAGACAAATTCCAAACCAATGAAATATTGTATTTCATACTTGGGATTTGTTAAATATATGTGTATCATTTGCACATATCAACTCTAGTTCAATTTCAAGCTCTAAATCACTTTCTGGAAGGTTATACACGCACTGGTGCGTAAATATAACCAGTTTAATGCAACAAACACTCTTGAATAGTGAAATAGACTTAACATACCTTAAATAACCTTTACATAACTTAGAAATAAGTTTTGAAGGCTTTGGTATGGCAAAATCAAGTTAAATCGCTTACAGGGACTAAAGTTGACAAACTGCGAAAGTATGCCAATTTGAGCTGTAACAGACATTCCGGAACATGGCCATAAGTTAAACATACCATAAATATCCTTTATATAGCTTAAAAATAGGCTTTGAGGTGTTCGGTGTGCTAAAATAAACTTTTGGGTCATTCAGGGACTAAAAGTGTCAAAAAGTGCACAAGTTTGCATTTTTACGCGTAACTTACGTTCTGAATACATCCGGACATCCAAAAATTTATGTAAGCACTAAAATATTTTATTTTAGTGTTCGGCATAAGAAAAATCCATTCGTCGCGTCATTTGGATCGTTTTTCGCGCTTGTGCGCATTCCGTCGTAATTAACCGAACAACGCAACCGTACGGTTAAACGAACCGACATCCGAGATATTTTTGAGTACATTTTAAGTTCCCTATACTTTAACTTCATTTTAGAGCTTTGAAATGGGGTTAACGGGCCTTAAACGTGTCGAAAATGGGCTGAATACACAACAGGGACCAAAAGTGTAAATCTGCCAAACTTGGGCCTAGCGGTGCGCTACACTTATAGTGTAGCGGTGCGCTAGGGGTCTGCTGACCAGATTCAGAGTTTTTAAACAGCAGGCTGCAGCTGTTTGATCTTCCACCACATGTTCCCAATTGCCTAGTCATGATGATAAGAACCATTTTAAGCTTCCATAAGGTTCCGACAAGTGTACGGGTTGGATCATGGCACGTTTTCCATGAAACGATCCTAACGGTTCGGGTATTCCTATAAATACCCAACCCACACAACCTCATTTTGCACAAGAATTCTGATTTGAGAGCTCTAAGTTGAAACCATTGTTTCATACCTGAGTTCTTGGATCGGGATTAGCATTCGGGGACCCTTCGTAAGTATTCTTTCGTTCTTTTCCTTATTTTTACTGCTTTTCGAGTCAGAAAGTCAAACTTTGTTTGACTTTCAGCATTGACCAGTAATGGTCAATGCGAAGTTCGTTTGAACTTCGCAACGTGAGTGTAATCACGTTGGTCATAGTCCCTTGGGACTATGCCCACTGATTACCACGTTGTCTAGAGTCGTAGGGTAGGCGATCTGATAAATCGCCTATACCTTCGAACTCGACCCATTTGGTCGATCATTAGGATCCGACCAAATACATTAGGTGACCATAGTAGGTAGGGAATAACCTTCCGAGGTTATACCCTATGGTCACATCGTTTGAGTAGTTGTATGATAGGTTGTTTATATGCCTTAGGTAAATTACCAGAATACCCTTTTCATGCATAATTGGTAATTTAGCATATGTAACCTAAACTTTTGCCACATAACTGATTATGTAACATGTTTAGGCATATAACACTTGTCATAGGGCTAGTTAGGCGGTCCGAACGCGTTTCACGCGAACGACGCGTTAAAGTAGCATAAGCTACCTAAACGGGTCGTAATGGGTCGAAAGCACTTAAGTTAAGTTTCATTTAGTATGTAGGCTTTGTTAAACCATATCATATGAGTTCCTACACTCATTTGGTTTACAAACCCTAATACTACCCAGTCTTCCGATTTAGGTCCGGTTGTTAACATAGTTACCTATATTAGGTGCCGTTTGATTCCGAGATCTCTAGCATTACTTGGTGGTTATCTTTAGACATCTGAGCAATATCAAGTGAGTACATAGAACCCCTCTTTTACTGTTTTCCAAACTGTTTTGGGGTGAAACACATGTGCCTACTTGTTACTTTCATGCTTTCTTGTTTTCACATCATATACTGGTTATGTTCATTAGTACACTATTAGTACATTGATTTACATGACTTTTCTGCTTCGTATGTTAACTTAGCATACTTGGTACATCATTTTACATTACATTTCATGCTACGTGTGCCCATTGTGTGCATTACTTAGTACAGCTGATTTCATCACATGCTTACATTTTGACATTTGATCATACAAGTTATTTCTTATCTTTTGACAAACTAAATGACTATCTATGGTTTTAAACACTGATTTCTCTAAGAACATAAAATAAATGGTTGAATTGTACTTATTTTATGTTCACCAGACCGATTGTTAGTATGATATAGCGCTATAGGATTTGACACCCCATTCCTGTTGGCATGGAATGTCTGAAACCAATTTGTTGCTCCATCCAAATAGGGATTGCCTTTGTGGTATCCTTATAGTCTCAAAGGTGTATTTTGATGCACCAGGTCTGAATGAATTCTTAAATCACACTATTAAAGTATAGTTTGATATACTCTCATGTGTGGTATTGTACAAAACCAACATATTTATTTTATTAATCATCCAAAGCATATTTTGATATGTTATTTACTAAACTAAAACATAGTTTAATATGTTATTTATCACATCCAAAGCATATTTTGATATGTTACTTACTAAACCAAAAACATAGTTTAATATGTTATTTATCACATCCAAAGCATATTTTGATATGTTACTTATGAAACCAAAAACATAGTTTAATATGTTACTTACAAATCCAAAGTATACTTTTGATATGCTACTATAAGGTTATTCGTTTAACTTTACATTACTTACCATACATAAACATTTCTACAATTGTTAAACATAGACATTCTATATTGGTGGTTTGGTTTGATTAAGTGATTAAGTAACGATGCGTGTGTAATATGATACAAACATGGTGGATACGCCGCTGGTACTTCCTATATATAAGTGTTTGTATGGCATTACATGTCGTAGCGTTATTTGAATCATTTCAGTTTGATACATAGAACATTTTATACAAATAACATACTTTTCACAAGACATTGTTTTACAAACAACTTATCTTATACAAACTCATCTTAAATGGTTATTCATTTAACCATACATTATTTCACTTATTTATACATATCATCTGAACTTATTGTTTTTCAAATGATTTACAAGACAAAGCAAATTACAAGGTTCATGACTAAACATTTTCTCAAACATAAGTCATGAATTCTATTTTCACAAAACCTATGTATCTCACCGGCATTTTTATGCTGACGTACCTATTTTCACATGTGTTTTCAGGAGATGAAGCATATGACTTATCAAGACATACTTAGGCGGACCTGTGCCTTAGTGACTTAAAACGAGACAAGACTAGTTAATTATGTTGTACTTCTTTGTTTATTAAGACATTGTAACACTTTTGATTAATAAAACGAAACTTCAATTGCCATGGATTTGAAACATTAATTCTGTTACAACACTCCTCGACATTTCCGCCACGTTTCGTTGTCTCACGTGGTCGGGGTGTGACAGAAAAGATGGTATCAGAGCTAATGGTTATAGGGAATTAGGTTATTAGTAATGCTTTGACCTAGTCTATAACCTTCTTAGGACCCTAACGCGAGTTTACTTGCGTTTAGTCATAAAACAATACCGTCACCTATCCTTAGGCGACGACCACAACAAGAACATAAATTTCAAAACCGCTTTGAAAACTAATCATCTGTTCTAGGATGATTAATTACTAGGTTTTGAACCCTTTATTATATGGTTTTGAACCCCTTTGAGTTTTCAAAATTTCGTTAAGGTTTTGGGTTTTAAATAATGTGAACACGTGCAAACTGGAAGGGTGAATGCCTGTATTCTGGGTTTTCTGTCTAGGCAAGCACTTCGTATACATCTCATCAGACGCGAGACCAGTTGTGCTTACCTGGGAATTCTTGGGATGAGTGTTCACTTATAGGCGAGCATGTCTTCGCGATACATTATTTTAATCCATTTACTTTGATTAGTCACTGTGTGTAGTTTGTTTACTTTGTAGTAACAAACAAATGACCACTATCCTTGCTTTCATCAGATTTGATTCATCTCATTCATTTCGTCTAAATCTCTCACTCGTTTCTTTTCATGTTCCTCTTTTAGAATGCCTCCTCGACGCGACAATCAGATGGCAAATGCCGAACTGGCGGAAATCATCGCGCAGCAAATGGCTGTTGCCTTCCCAAATCTTTATGCTCAAATGATGCAAGCCATCAACAACAACAACGCTCCATGCAACTTCAAGAGTTTCAACTCAGCTAAACCACTCAAGTTTAGTGGTTCTGAGGGAGCAACTGGGCTTCTTCAATGGTTCGAAAGCATTGAGAATACTTTCCGTCACGTTCAGTGTCCTGAAAATCGCAAGGTCGAGTTTTCTTCGAGTGTGTTTCAGAAGAGGGCTCTCACGTGGTGGAACGGGGTGATGAGAGATCGCGGTGCTGATGTAGCATTAGCGCAGACTTGGGCTGAGCTTAGGGCTCTTATGATGAAGGAGTTTTGCCCTCGTCATGAACTGCGAGCTTTGGAGAGGGAGTTTGATGATTTGAAGCAAGACAGTGGCGAGCATCGAGCCTATACTGACCGTTTTGAAGAATTGAGCCTGTTGTGTCCTGCTATGGTTACTCCTGTGGATAAGGCAATCGAGAAATATACTGATGGTCTTCCTGACCTAGTTCAGGATATTGTTACTGGCAGCAACCCTACTACTGTCAGATAAGCCATTGAATTGTCTGCCACTTTGACTGAATCCCACATCAGAAAGAAAAAGCTGTTTCGGAAGGGTGACCCAAGACCATCCGACAAGACTGCTCAAGTGGAACCAAAGGAAGAACATGCTGAGGTATCCAAGAAGAAGAAGCGCAAAGCCTCTCAAAACTGCGCTGTATCTGCTCAAGACAAACAGGTTGCACTAAACCAACCAGCACAACCTCGCAAAAGGCAAAACTATGTTGGTACCGCACCTTTGTGCAACAAATGCAACCGTCATCATCTAGCGCAAGAACAGTGTCACAAATGTACCCACTGTGGGCGGTTGGGACATTTGATCAATGTTTGTCGTTTTGCAAATCAAGCTGCTGCAAACCCTGCTGCTGTTCAAGCACGGTTCCCTCCGGGGTCATGTTATAACTGTGGTGACCTTACCCACTACAGGAACAATTGCCCAAGACTTGTTAACGCACCTCCAGCGCGTGGATGAGCATTTAACATCAATAAGGCAGACGGAAACAATGATGCAGCAGTAAACAACTAGTGTTTTGTTATTTCCCTTGGTTGTAATCTTTGACGTTTAAAGACAAGTCAGTTGTTATATAAATAAAAATTCGTCGTTTTTATTTTTGCAAAAATTGATACGATTGTGTGAATGTTTGATACAACCTTATGATGTCAACCCAAATACAAACTACTCGTGTGGTTCTGTCATTTTATGATCACTTGTGATCTCCCCTAGAACCTTAAACACTTGTTTCTTTTAAGAAACAAAGCCAAACTCTTACTATGAATCCTTCTATCTTCATAAGATAGATTCTTGAAAAGATTAAAGTGACAAATGAAATCCATGGATTGGATTCCTAGTGTGCTTTAATTATCTATACCTAAAGAGAACGAATTAAAGAATCAAGTTAACTAATTATGTGCTTATGTGTTTTCTTCTATGTTTTGTGGTTGTTTGTGACCCATCCAAATCCTCGTAGAATCTTCCATATCTTATATGAGGGATTCATAGAAGGATATCCAAAGATACTATCTTAAATCCTTAATGGACTTCTACGTAGTAGTCAAGTCCTTTGGGTTTTAAAGTACTATTCTATAAATTGGACCTCTTGCATGGTCTGGTCAAACAGATTGATTTTGAAAATCTGATTAGAAATATCATGTGATGATATAATTTATAAGATCCCTTAAGTGGTCTATTTAACGAGATTGTGCGACGGTCTAGTTAAGAAGATCATGCGTTGATCTAATTAAAAGGTTCGTTCATTGGTCAAATTAAAAAGGACCCTTTGGTGGTCTAGTCAGGTCGCTTCATGTTTATTCAATTGATTTTTTCCTCTACGCATTATGAAATGAACTGTGCGGAC
>JARYGA010012555.1:0-108941 GCA_030545235.1 Helianthus tuberosus | reverse complement strand
AACACTTAAAAATGTCTTATTTCTAAAACGCAATAGCCAGAAAACACTTAAAAATGTCTTATTTCTAAAACGCAATGCCTAGAAAACACATAAAAATGTCTTATTTCTAAAACGCAATGGCCTAAAAACACAAAAGAAACTGTTCTCTCTAAAACGCAATGAACTGAATACACATAAAAATGTGTTTACCTAAAACGCAATGAGTAAAAACACTTCAAAAATGTTTTATTTCTAAAACGCAATGACCAGAAACTGTTGTTCACAGAACCAGAAACTGTCTAAAACGCAATGACCAGAAACTGTTGTTCACAGAACCAGAATCTAATTAAAACGCAATGACCAGAACCTGTTGTTTACAGAACCAGAAACACTGTCTACGAATGCAGTTTTCCAGAGGCAATTTACAGAAAATATATTTTTCTGATGCATTTTTATTACAGCAATTTAATCGGAAAAAAACCCCAGCCAGGGGCTCTGCCCCTTGGACCCCGCCAGGGGCTGCCGCCCCTGGGACCCCGCTACCAGGGGCGCTGCCCCCGGACCCCCGCCAAGATCGTAAAACGCAATGACTAAATCTAAAACCCAGATCGTAAAAATGAAATTAAAGAATTTCTTACATGGATCGAAGTGATTTCTTCAACAATTGGCGAAGTTTGAATGATATAAACACTTATCAGCGCTCGAATCGAGTGATTATCTCCAAAATCACCGGAAAAAAAACAAGATTTTTTATGAAATTAAACTGGGTTTTCTTCAAAAAAGTTGAAGAACACGTTGATCGGGTGTTTGAATCATTGATTTGTGATGAAAATCGCACTATAATGTAGTGATTATTGAGATAGAAAGTGAAGAAATGGTTGAAGATTGTGGGTTTTGAAAATGGTGGGTTTTGAAGTTACTGGTTTTTTAAAAGGAAGAAGAAAGGGTTGGATTGACTAAAATACCCTTTCTCTTTATTTTAAATGTTACCACATGTCCTAATCCTATTGCTTCCTACACTTCCTAGCCAAAATAAACTTACTATTTGATCTTTTCCCTTTGGAATAAATGGGACCAACCCTTAAACAAATGTATAGAAATTGAAAGTCAATGGATAAAAGAGTTTAGCTTTATGAAACCCACAATCTTTGTGCTTGTAATTTTTAGATATTCTGATAATTGAATTGTAAATAAGGGGAGTGAACTAATTTTGCAATATGTCGTCGTCAACAATGGAGGTTGACCATAGATTTAATCCAGGGATTAGATCCTAAATAAAATAAAGCTTCAAGTAAAACAAAGAGAGAAGAATGATTATGATAATATTGGTGCATAATTTATTAGTTTGTAGAGGAAATATGTAACTAGTGATTAATATAGTAATTCTATTTAAGCAATTTTAATGAAATGGGTAATTTGTAATATATATGGTTTACGATAGGGAAATATATAATATATATGGTTTATGAGGGGAAATATGTATTTGATTTTAAAGGTTGGGTAAATATGTAATAATTGATCTTAGGCTATGGGGGGGCGGGGGTTGGGGCGTTGGTTGGCTGAAAACGCCCAAGCCACCACCCCGGGTGGGCTTGGGTGTGGCCCAAGGGGCAAGAGTTTAAGGTCGGACGTGGGACGGGTCTATCAATATGACATGGCGGGCTCTCAATGGCCAAACCAAACTAGCCGTTGGGCTAGCCGTTGGCCAACGGCTATGTGTAAAAAAAAATATTTTTTCTCTATATAAACTCACACTTCTATTCTTTTTTTACCACATCCAACCACAATACACTTCCCCTCTTCTATAATCATCTCTATTCTCATTCTACAATACGAAAAATGAATCCTCATAATCGTGGTTTTGACCCGAACAACCCATGGGCATTCCAAGAAAATCCTAGTCCACCACCCAATCGTCCAATGCCTCGTCCATGATGTGGCGGGTTACGTATCGTATCTCTCGAATCGTGTGTATACTAACTTCCCTCACACCGACGATTCTATACCTAGCCCGTTTTCACAAACGTCCATCAACCTTTCACCAACCTCCGTCAACCTTTCCCAAACCGAAACCGTCCCCGAAACTCAACCCCCCATCGATAGTCCTTCCGCATCTAAACCCATCAAAAAGAGAAGTCACAAGAAAAAAACCGAGGTCGAGAAAGCATTTGAAAGCGCCAAACGAAAACAACAAAGATGGGTCATTAATGAAGAACTTGCATTGGCGAGGGCTTGGCTTCAACAATCTCAACATCCAACTTTAGGTATTTTTAAATATTTTGTAGCCCTTATTTTAATATTTATGTTTTTTTATATAACTTTGTAATATATTAAATTTTGTTTTGATTAAAATAGGAAATTCTCAACATAGAAGCCATTTGTGGGAAGCGATTAGTAAAGCATTCCATGAAGAAATGAAAATAGAGGTTAGATACATTCAACGTATTCCAACAACAAATGGCCGAAATTCGGAAGAACAAAGAAGCTCGGGATGCCCTGAAACAAAGACGAGATGATATGAAATTTCTAGCCCAGCCCATCGATCACCTATCAGGTGAAGAGCTAGAACTAATGTTGGAGACGAGAGAAGAGATAAAGAAAAAATATTACAAGCACTAGGAATTTTTTTATGTATTTTTCTTTATTTAAAAAACATTATTAAAAAATTTAAATTTTTTGTTTTAAAAATAATTTAAAGTATTTTGGGCTGGCCACGCCCCAAACCCCCGCCCCACCATACCGTCTTCAATGTGGGTCAGCCCAGCGAAGCCCACCCAAGCCACGTGTCGGGCCACGCCCCAAACCCCCGCCCCACCATACTCCACGGTCTTAGCAAGGGGATATATGTAAATGACCCTACAGAGTAACCTTGAAGTTGGCAAAAATTAGAAATTACAGTAAGTAGAAGAAACGGGAGAAGGACATCAATTTTTATCTAATTAAAGAAGTCGATGTTAGACTATCCTCATTCACAACCCAACCCAACCCAACCCAACTTTCAATAAAAATTTAATTTCTCTCACTTCCACCTACACAACCCAACCTAACCCAACCTTTCACACCCATTAACAACCCAACCTAACCATTTTTTTATTAAATAAATATGACTTAGGTTAATAATTTATTCTATAAAATTTATCATAAATGATAAAAATGTTTATTATTTAAACTTTAATATTTAAAATAAAAGAAGTTATAAAAAATTAAAAAAAGAAATATTACATAACAATTAATGTAAAATTACAAGGACATAAAATATAAATTACATAATCATTCCTCATTGGAAATTTTTTGCCATATATGCTCAATCAAATCGTTTTTTAGAGCGATATGAGTTTCTCTGTTGCGAAGTTGTGCCCTATTAGTCATATAACTAGATAGGTCTGTAATTCGTTCAGTGGAGTATTGAAAAGATTGTCCATCATCTTCAATAGAGCTTGTTCGTTGCTGGTTTGTAGGCGTATCATTTAGAAATTCAGATGGATCATAATAGTGAAGGTATGTGTCCCGTTCATCCTCAACGATCATATTATGAATGATTATGCATGCGATCATAATTTTACCCATCGTATCCTTGTCCCACACAAGACATGGGTGTCGAAGAAATGCAAACCGAGCTTGTAGAACTCCAAATGCCCGCTTAACATATTTTCTAACGGCCTCTTGATGCAGAGCGAATAACTTATGTTTTCGAAGTTGTGGAGAGGTTATGGACTTGACAAAGGCAGCCCATGAAGGATATATGCCGTCAGTGAGATAATATGTCCTATTATATTCCCGACCATTCACTATGTAACTCACATTTGGTGCTCGGCCTGACAATACATCATAAAAAACTGGAGATCGTTGGAGGATATTAATGTCATTGCATGTACCTGGTGTTCCGAAGAACGCGTGCCATATCCATAGGTCATATGATGCAACAACTTCTAAAATAATTGTTGGTTTACCGCTTCTACCTGCATATTGCCCAGCCCAAGCGGTGGGACAATTTTTCCATTCCCAATGCATACAGTCAATGTTGCCTACCATTCCCGGGAATCCACGTTCTGTTCCAACATGTAGTAGTCTTGCTAAATCATCATCATTTGGCCTTCTAAGGTACTCTTGACCGAAGCATGAAATAACACCTTCTACAAACTTTATAAGAGAGTCCCTCGTTATAGTTTCACTCATTCTCAAATATTCATCTTGTGCATCTGCTGATGTTCCATACGCTAGCACCCGCATGACTCCAGTACATTTCTGCAATGGTGAAAGACCTTGTCTTCCTGTGGCATCACATCTTTGTTGAAAATAACTATCATTGGCCGTAATAGCAGCCACTATACGTAGGAATAGTGGTTTCTGCATTCGAAATCTACGCCGAAAAGTTGCTTGACCATAAGTTGGGTTATCAACAAAGTAGTCTTGCATCAAACGTGCCTCGCCCTGCTCACATTCCCGATTGCAATACCTCCTTCTTGTACGAGGATGATCTCTTATGATCATATCTGACATGGTTGTGAGTAATTCAATCATAATGTCGTCAAGTTGGCGATTTGACTAAATCACTCGTTCATGCCATTCATCAAACTCATTCGAATCTGACGAATCAGAACTCTCTGATAAGCTTTCACTATATGACATTTTTAAAGAGATGAAATTGAAATATTCTGGTTGGATGAGAAAGCCTCTATGTGATACTCTATTTATAGAAGAATAATAATGAATTTTCCTACTAGATAATGTTAAATTATTTTATCTAAATAAAATCCTAGGATCCAAAAAAAATGCCAAGTGGAAGATTGAAGATAGTGTTAAATTGAAAGGATAATGTTTAACATATCTTATCTAAATAAAATCCAAGTATCCTATGAAAAGTTGCCAAACGGGTGATTGAATATAATGCTAAATTGATTAGATAATGTTAAATTATCTTATCTAAATAAAATCCTAGGATCCAAAGAAAAAATGCCAAGTGGAAGATTGAAGATAATGTTAAATTGAAAGGATAATGTTTAATATATCTTATTTAAATAAAATCCAAGTATCATATGAAAAGTTGCCAAACTGGTGATTGAATATAAGTTAAATTGATTGGATAATGTTAAATTATCTTATATATAAATAAAATCCAAACATCCAATGAAAAGTTTCCGAATAGAAGATTAGGTAAAAACATATAACTTGATAATCAAATATCTTACACATATATGAAAATACAACACCTAACTTGATAATCAAATACCTTACACATACACTAAAAGCAAATTAAAGATAAAACACACAATATATCACATACATTAAATATGAAACTAGTTTTAGTTTCCATAAAACTTCGATATTAGAAAGTTTTTCATGTCTTCTTCTATAGGCGTCAAATACTCCTTTTTTAACAGTGTGTTAAGATGCACGAGTTGCATTTTCTTTAGGTCTCTTTCTTCCTTTTGACGCACCTTTTCTTCCTCCAAGTCGAGTTTTCTTTTGAAGAGTTCATTCTCATTGTCTCTAGTAAGCTTCAGTGCATCAAGTTTTTCAGCAACTGTAACATGAGCCTTACATTTTCTTTTTGTTTTTGCCTCATCTCTACCTGTTGGACGTTGAATTGCTGAAGTGCCACTATTTGGCGTTTGTGGGTTGGAATAGTCCCCTTCTTCAGTAGTCCTTGATCTTTTAGTACTACCACCACTTTCTTCATTCTCAACTTCACATTCAGGACGAGAACATGTTGTGTCATGTTGTAGTTTTAGCTCCCACTTTGGGTGTATACACATAACTTCATTAAAAACAACAGAATCAGTAAACTTGCTTTTAATTTCATTAAAATATATTTTATGAGCTTCAGCCTCAACATCTTTCTCGCTCATTCCACTTTTTATGCGACGATATGCTTCCCGGTATGCACCAACCCACTTATTCACACTTTCGTTAAGTCGTTTAAAACGACCTTTCCTTTGTTCAACATTCCTCACACCAAGTTTTTCTGGATTTTCTGCTTGAGCTGCATCATACAACTTCTTTGCTTCTGCCCATAATGCTGTAGATCTCTGGGTTTTGCCACAAATTTTATTTTCACTAGCAATACACCATGATGATACTAAAGCAATATCTTCAGCAACCTCCCATTTAGTACTTCGTGGAGTTTTAGTTTCAGTATTTTGTGAGGTTTGAAAGTTTTCAGGAACTTGACTCGGGTTTGAATAAAACGGAGTGTTTTAATAGGATTGACTATTCGGGTAATCTCTGGAATCTCCAAGATTCAAACAAAAGTTTGGAAATGAAGAACTCATGGTAGGAAATACAAAAGAGATTAGAGATATGGAATTCATAATGGATATGAAACTTTGTTATGTTTTGTACAATATTTATAATACATATAAAAATCTTAGATATTTTTTTATAAATCCCTTTTAAATTGGATAATGTTAGATTTTTAGATAATAAATTTTATCAAAAAATCTAATAAACTAATAGAATGTTGACATGTGGTAAATAAGATAATGTTAGATAAAAAAACAATTAAAAAAATATATCATTTTTTTATAAAATTTATATCTACATGTTCAAAAAAAAATAAACATGACTGTTATTTTAGATTTTTAAAAACAGTAAAATTTTATAAGTTATTAGATATAATCTAATTATACTTATAATTAATTATGTTAAAAGAAAAAAGAAAACTAAAATAGTTATATCATCCATTGGAATGTTGACATGTGGCATGGCAATTGTGAGAATCAATGTCACAACCTGGGTCGTGACTTCGACCAGGTTGTTGATATTAAATGAATTTTTCTTTTTATTTTTATTATTTTCACAACCTAGGTTGAGGCAATGTCACCAATGGGGATAGCCTTAATGTCTTAGAGTCACAATCGTCATCTCTATAATTATAGTAAAAATTACTATATTTTCTTGTCACACCCCGACCACGTAAAACAACAAACCGTGGCGGAAACATCGGGGAGTGTTGTAACAGAATTATTGTTTCAAACCATGGATACAAAGAGTTTCGTTTTATTGAATATTAAGCATTGTCTTAGAGTTAAACAAGCAAATCAAACATAGACTATTATCGTTAATAAATCACTAAGGCCTCGTCCAGTCCTAAGTGAGCATGCATCCTATTCGTAATCATCATTAAGCAACTTCACCTGAAACATATGTAAAAACAAAGTCAGCAAAGAAATGCTGGCGAGTACATAGTTTTTGCGTGAGTATCAGATTCATGGCTAGTTTGTATGTTGAAACAACTTATATGGCTTTGTTAATTGATATTAGAAAAACCTTGTTTGGTAAAATATTTGTATTGTAAATGAATAACCAAGTCAAAATAGATTGGTCATAATTTATAAACCTCGATGCCATGAATCTTAACCCAAAACATTTGTTTGTGTAAACCAAATCATAAATCATTCTTGTAAGAAAACTCGTATGGTTTATATAGTTTCGTAAACCTCGTTTGTGTGACATCGCTTCCAATTGTTTACCCAAATCGTTTAATTCGTCAATAATCGCTTTAGTCGTTTAAATCATTCTCGTTTTAGATCGTGAAACTACTTTTGGTCGTCTCGCTAATAACATTCAAACCTGTGTGACTCGTATATTGTTCAACTCATTTTCGCATTAACAAACCTCCAAAGGGTAAGTTAACAATCATCAGATTCGGTCGTAACCCACCTAACCCACACATAACCATGGGTCCGGTCTGATAACGGGATTTGTCGGATCCTATGGTACCATAACCTAATACTGGTCGGTTTGGCCGAAATTAATGAATGTCATTCGTTATGTACTTACAACCAACAAGCTCATTCATATTATCGAAATCGTTATTAGTTTAGTATAAACCATCTCAATCGTTTCGAAACCATCGTTAAAATATCGAAATCGTTTTGATACATATGAATCACCCCAAAACAATCGAAAACAGTAAAAGAGGGGATCTATGTACTCACCTTCGGGTGCGTTTTTAATTGTTAACACAATCCCTCAAATCGTTTATCCGCCCTAAATTAAATAAGAATGATTTTAATAATCAAAGACCCACACTTTGACATTGCAAAATACTACTTATGTCTTTTCTGTTTTAATATATGAAACTGGACTGTTTTCGGACATTTAAATAAAATAGTTAACTTATTCCAAAAATTCCCAAATTTTTACAGAATGTCTTAAACGATCCAAATATTATTGTATAAAAGTATCGGGGTCTAGTTCATTACCAATATTTTATAAAAATTCATTTTCCCGACTGCAATCAGATTTGTTACTTTCTGATCGCAGTCTATGGAATAATTCACCAAAAATTAATCGTAAGTCCGATTGACGTAATTCCAGTGAGGGAATTACAAATACATCGGTGGTCAACTACAGTATAAATTTCATGATCTAACCCTACACAGAATTTAAGTTATGACTGAAAACAAGACGCGTATTTTCAGTAGAAAAATGCAGCTCTAGCTGCTGTTACGAAAAGACACTTTTAAAATAGTAAAAGGAGTCCAAAAATTATGATTCCGGTGTCATTAGAACCGTATTTTATAATAACACATTATAGACTTAAGAAAATACATTTTTCGTTAAGTTACAGTCTGGTTACAGCCAGTTAAAGGCGGCTGGAAATGCAGATCAGCAAGCTATTTTCAGTCTTTTAACCTTATAAAGTGTGTTCGATTGATTCCGTTAACATGTTTAGCGATCACAAAATACTTACAGCAGATTAGCACTTATATATGTCAGATTTATCATGCATTAACATATTTCATCATCATTTTTAACACTACTTTACCATATGTGAGATGATGTTCAAGACTTGATTAAATCTTTTAGATTTTCTATCTTTTTGATCTATAAACATCATTAACCACTTAAATAACAAGTAAAATACAAGGATCTAAGTGCTTACCACTAGCACAAGGCTAGGGGAGTTCGAGTGTAGAAAAGTGGTGGATAAAAGAAAACGAGAGTGGTCCTTCAACTTTCGAGTACACCAAGCTTCGTTGTTCGGTCTCTAGCACCTTTGAGTATAAGAAAAATGGCTTGAAGGGAACTTGATGGTGGGTGTATGGTGGATGGATGTGGCTGCCGAATTCAAAGAAGGAGGAAGAAGAAGAGTGTTGTTTTGGTGAAGATGATGAGTGGTCTTTGATTTATAAACTAGTTTGGAGTTTTAACCAAGGGCTTATATGTCCCCATAGTACACAACCATATCATAAACAATCTAAACAAGATCAAAGTGGGATTTAGAAGAATCATGGGGTGGGGCCCCTTCATAACCGTTCACCCTTGAGGGGGGGGGGGGGGTAATGTGTAAACTTTAACTAAACAGTTAGATATTAAGTTAAAAATTCAAGTATTAGTTAGGGTTTGGTTACTAGATATTTTCATGATGTGTTATGGTGTTCGGGGTCCATAACTAGTTCAGAAAAATAAAAATAATATCTTTGGCAACATTTTTATGTTCCGGGTAAAGTCCGGTTGTCCGGTTAAACACCGTTCCGTTAAAGTGTTTAATTATG
The DNA here is from genome assembly GCA_030545235.1 of Helianthus tuberosus. NCBI lineage: Eukaryota > Viridiplantae > Streptophyta > Magnoliopsida > Asterales > Asteraceae > Helianthus > Helianthus tuberosus. The sequence goes on along the minus strand of JARYGA010012555.1, from coordinate 99,459 downwards.
TACCGGGTATTTTATCTAGCGTTCAAATTCCGATTTATGGCGTTCTAAATTATTTTTATTATTCTATAAAAATAAACTCGCCAAAATATTACTGAAATAAGTTTCAGTTGCCAAGACTGGCTACGTTGTCTGTGTTTTGCAGTAGAAGCACTGTGTCGCACAGAAACACGCGGTACGTGCTTAAACTTGAAAAATAACCTTTTTAAGCGTTTTAATTTATTTTTCAACACGAACCTGATTAAAATAAGATTTTAATCATAACAGAATATTTGTGGGATCTAAATATTATCCGGGCGGTTACCAATGTTCGTTTCGCAGTTTTGTCGTAATTAGTTCTTTAGTTCAAATAAACATGTTTTCGCCATACCGAATCCTTCGAAACTTATTTCTAAGTTATGTAAAGGATATTTAGGGTATGTTTGGCTTACGTCACAGTTCCGGAGTGTATGTCGCGTTAAACTGATTGCGTTTAAGCACCAGTTTGCGTATAACCTTCCAGAAAGTGATTTAAAGCTTGAAATCGGTATCGAATCAAATTGTAAAATCATTAAACACAATTGCACACATAATATCACCAAAACGTATTGTTTTATTGATAACTGACATTGTTTTACATAATACGGTGCTTACAGAACACAGTTGTCACATTTCTCTCTCTATTTCAACTAAACAAATACTTTTATACTTTTATCATTACTTTTTCTCTTTCCTCTACTCACAACCACAATATTAAAAAATTATAGAGGATGAATAGTGTCCCTTCAAATTTACTGATGGATGATAACAGTTTTTCTCTTCTTTATTCACAACCACTCCATAAAATATAGAGAATCCACTCACGTAAACATAAAGGATTGAATGTGAATGCTATTATTTCATTTTCAAATGAGAGCTTGTGTTCTTTCTCAACATCAAATTATTTCTAGTCTTTCAAATCTACCATAGAACCATATAAGCTAGGACCCGAACCAACATGTTGATATCTTTTAAGGTGACAATTTCTGACACGATAATAATCATGTTTTAGGTTGTTATATGCAATGTTGTAGAAGACGCTAAGCGCTAGTCGGGCGGTGGGGTACCACCTATGGATTAATCAGGATTAATAGGGATTAATCGGATTGGGTTTTTTATGTATAATTTTATAAATTTATATATAAAAAACATTAATTTTATGCTTTTTATCTACAAAATTGAAAGTTTAGGGACCAAGTGTAAGCTAGTGAAAATAAAGAGGGATTAAATGTTAAAACACCCAAACATTATTAACCCTAATCCCACCATCATTCTTCATACGCCGTCTCCTTTTTCCTACGTTCATTAGACCCCCAAAATTCTCCTTCATTAAACACAGCGATAGGGGTGAGCAAGAAAATCAAAATAACCAAACCGTAACCGAATAACCGAAATAACCGAACCGAAATAAAAACCGACGGTTCGGTTTTTGGATTTTCAAAAACCGAAAATTTCGATTCGGTTTCCGGATAAATTTTTTCAATAACCGAAAAAAACCGAACCGAACCGATAAGTTACAATCCATATATTTTTATGTTTAAGTTTAAATTGTTTAAGTGTTTGACCCAATGCTAGTAGAAAATGTTAATTTTATTCTTGAATGTTAAGTGTTTTTAATAAAAACATTAAAACTGAAATGATTCATTATTACCTATAAGATATAACAAAATTTAATATAAAAATTAAATTTAATAAAAACTTTGAAAAAACATAAAAATAGATTAGAAGGTTTGGTTTATGTAAACAATATTAATTAAAGAGGTTAACTATAATAACTTAAATGTAAACATATAAAAAGATTGTTATAATATAAATTATACTTTTTTATTTTTTTGAATCTTATATAATTTTGTTCCAAAAACCGAAAAACCGAACCGAACCGACGTAGAAACCGAAAAACCGAAACCGAAAAAACCGAAACCGAACGGTTTTTAAAACCTGAAAACCGACATTTCGGTTTCGGTTTTGATTTTACCCAAAAACCGAACCGAACCGTGCACACCCCTACACAACGACATCAGGAATCTCTGGGCTGATGTTGATTTCGCACAATGGAGACTCGTTTGACTCGAAATTGGTCCGATTTTGGTTTGAATTCTGGTAAGAACACCTTTCCCTTGAGCGATTTGTGTCACACCCGTGTCAGAGGCGGAAGCACGTAGCGTGACTTGATCGGTTTCCATAGCATACGATGTAAGTAAACAAACTATATGATATAAAACATACACGATGTTCATCCATTCCATAATATAAAGATACAAGTCATAAGTTGTTTTGTAGCAAAAGACGACATAAGTTTATAAGTTTACAAACAAGACTTGTTCAAAACAAAGTTTTTAATAACAAGGTTTTGCATCCTATGTCCCGTTCGAAGAGTTTAATGATCATTAATGTTTCGCGATGGCATTAATATATGTGCCGACATAGGAAGCCACCAACGCGTAAGCGATTTAGGACCGGTCCACCTGGCGGGAACAACAAAGGAAACTCCATGTGTCCACACAAGGACCCGTGAGTGGGGCTCGCCCTATACCCGACAGATCTACCCCTTGCTCCTTGGTCTTAAACAAGATTAATGGTGCTTAAGTTTCAGCCTATTCGCACGTGATCTAATAATTCATTCCATAACTTAACCATACCAAAGTAACATGTATTTCCCCCCGAGAGTTATAAAACCGAAAACGTCTAAAAGAAAAGGGGGACATGAACTCACAAATTTGCGTCCGTAAGTATGCTAGCAAGTCGGGTATCCAATTTGCGCTAATAACCTACAAGTGCTCTAACTCATAGACACTTGGGTTTATGTTAATTCATGTACACGTTGCTCATCTTGAACGTTATTGTATTTGTTATGTATTTGGAACCCTTGTGTATTTTAAATAAGTTGGCATTTGTTTCGTATGTTCGTTTTATTATATATATATATATGTATGTATGTATACTTCTTTTTATATATATATTCTTTAGTTCATAATGTGTACAAACGGGCCTTGCCCTTCATGAGTCACCGTGCTTCGCACGAGTATGTGTGGGTCTAGCCCATATAAGTCCTTGTGTCTCGCACAAGTATAAGTGGACCGAGTCCGATATCGTCTTCGTTCCGCGCACGACGCAAGTTTGTTATGTGAAATATATATTTTTAGGTTCAGTGAAACTCGTTCACATGTACACGTATGATCGGTTTGCTTTGTGTATATATTTGTTTCACAAATATATATATATATATATGTATATCTTTTCATAGCAGTGACCGAACAAGTTCACCATGTTTAAAATCAAATGAGGGCTCAATGAAGTAAATCTGAATGTTTGTCCCAAACAGTCATCATAAGATTTTCGATTGAAAATGGAACATCAAAGAAATACTATTTTCGACCGAATATGAAAAAGCTATGAATATCGCAAAACATTCGATCGAAAATGAAAGAACCGTTAGGAGGTACACCGAAATATAACATGAATTTGTGTACCATTATCTTAACACGCGATTGTATTAAGACTGCTTTGATATAATAAACCAACAAGGTGGATTTAAAATAAATCAATAAATTAATAATTAAATCCGTGCATGAGGCGTGTAAACTAGATTAGCACAAGCTTCAATTTAGTGAAAACGCAACCACAAGGTATCGTAACCAACAAACGATTTAATGGAGTTGAAGACCAAACAAGTCTGCTACGACTCGGAACAAATGAAACACTTGTTAAAAATTATTTGAATATGATGTTCTCAATATATCATATGGTGCCTTGAATTGAATATGTGTAGTGGACAAGTTCAAACAATTGAACTTGGTTTAGGCGCAATCCAACAATAAATACATGTATCAACACGGAAATTTCAGCATGGTTACAACGAAAAACCATGTACGTAACTTGAAAAGAAAGAGGAGTTTCAAGAAAGTTCGTTGACTCGATATCGAGGAGTCAAAACTTACAATAATGCAGGTCATCCGAATCACAAAAGCAATAATTAGATATAGGGAAATAATATTTGAAATTTTGATGAAAACGATCATCCGAAGTGGAGCTACATGCGTAACGAACCATGCATGTGTAACATAAGAATTCATCAAGAAATGAAGCAAATGAGTGTTCGCTACAATGAAAAAAATTATCGTGATACAACGACCATTAAGAGGAGTAGAGATATAAAAATCTACTCACTAGATGCAAAAGTCGGAATTTCAATAAAAGAAATTTAAGGACTTTACCTGGGGTTTCATGTGATGACCAATTGTTAGGTGACATTACCATGGAATGTTGAAGATAGCGTATTCGTCGTTAATAAGATAGGGGAATGAAGAGACATGTAACCTCTCCTCGGCGTGACTCGTGTCGTTGCAGGACATTGTGACAATTTGCCGCATCTTGATCGGTAGTTCTCCTGCTGACGGAAACTAGCATCGTAGTTGACTTTCTCAATCGTGTTTTCTCAAAGGCCTTGCCTCGAAAGTCATATGTGACGTACTTCAACCTCCGTTGATGTGTAGATTGAGTTTCGTTTTGCGTAGGTTACCTGCTCGGTTAAATAAAATAGCATGGACGACATAATGATGACGTTTTCCCGAGTTAATAGTCGTGGTTCCTACGTGATGACCTTTAACAAATTTCGACATAAGTCTTCCAAAGGTCTAAAATGCATGTTTCCTAACTCTCAAAGTCCTGTTTACTGTATGTAATTGTTTTGTGTACTGTGTATAAAACACAACATTAGCGTATGTTTAAAAACAAAGTTTTGACTCATTGTTTTCGACAACGGTTGGAACCCATATTCAAGTCTTAGGTGTTCTATATGTATTAAAAGTCTTAATGATCTAAGTCCCCAGAGGAAAGTGAGGTTAGAGCCTAGGTATCTCTACAGAAAACCCTATTCGCTGAAACCTATAGCTCTGATACCAATCTGTCACACCTACTAAAATCAGAGTTGGCGTGATCTGACTGGTATCTTCATTGCACAGCGAAAGCAAATAATGTTAATACTTCTAGAAGGTGAACTCCCAATAAGTACTCGAATCCCCATGGTTCTCCTATTCCAACCGTGCCATAATTTGAAAACGTAACCTGAGAAAGAACATGCAAAAAATCAACATAAAGTTGGCGAGTTCATAGTTTGTTTTGAAAAAGATTTAGAATAAATCTTTTTGAATAACCGGTTTTTAAATATTGTTGAGAAAACATAATAAAAATCATTTTCTTCGGCATGTTATATGAAAACTTTGTATCTGTGAAACTTCGTATGTGTAACGCGTGATGTTCATAAAACTGTCTATTTGTAAAGTCTTGTGTTTGTATGAAATGTGAGTTGCATTTGTATGAAATGTGTATTTGTAAAATGTGAGATGTACTTGTATGAAAAATGGTATGTAACTTGTAAAAAAATAAGATAAGATGTAATATGTAAGGAAATCGAGATCGCTAATGTTTTGCAAGGACATTAACATGAGTGATGACATAGGAAGCATCCAAACCTAGGCGATTTATACATTGATTACCCTTCGACTGTGACCCAAAAGCCACTCTTCCGTATGGGTCTAAAAACCAAGAGTGAGGCTGCCAAAACCCGCTAGATCTAACCTTTTGCTCTTTGGTCTAAACTTAGATTAATGGTGCTTACGTATCCCCTATTCGTAACATGATCTAATGTATCATTCCTTAGTTTAACATACCATTTGTACGTGTATTTTCACCAAAGTTTAGAAAACTAGAAAACGTTTGTATGCACGTTTCGAAAATACGAGTGTGTTTTGAAAAACCGGTATATTTAGCCTAAACCTTTCATAAACCATTTGAGTTTCTTGAATTCACAAACCATTTGTGTTAGTTAAAACTTGTTTATAGCATGGTTTACAAATATGTAATTTAGTAGATTGATTTCGAGATATAAACCTAAATCAAAAACTTTCTTAATATGTGGGTAACATCTCTCAGATATATGGGCTTAGTACTCCGAAATTTCGTTAGAGAGATTGCCTGATTCTGAGATATTAGGTCTTTATACTTACTGATATCTGGGGTATTATACAAGATCTTCTGATTTTGCATCAGCAATGGCCTAGATCTTGTAGAAGACTTTTGCGCTTTAATCCCAAAACTGCATAAAAATTGAAAATGTCGAAAGATATATCAATTGTAGTTCAAAAGATTCCTAAGGGGAATACACCTAAGTTGAGCCTTCATCTCTTTGTCTGAACGGTGGTTCTAACGTGAGCTCTCAAGGCCTCGCACTAACCTAGAGACAAATATCATTTAGGTATATTCACCAGTAAGGCTGAATCCATGGAATCTTGATACGGGGGTATATTCTGAGGTGGGACACACGATTAAGTTAGTTCTTAAGACATCAATCTCGTATCTTGAATTAATTGAAGTTTGTGTGAAAATTTAAGTGGATCAGTATACTGACAATCTAAGTAAACTATTTATAACTTAAAGTTTAAATAGATCAATGATGCTTGTGATTTGTCAAAAGCTGATATGATCCTCTAACACAACTCACAAAAATATGTCTGTAAATATGATGTTGTTGTTGCATTTCATTTCAGATAAAACCACAAAAAGATTTTGGGTGTGTTTCAGCATAAAATTTGTAAAAGTCAAAAAGATTTTATTTCTGCTTTATTTTCGACAAACGATGTCAGAAAGCGGATCTACAGAATCTGAATGCAGAACAAACCTGAGCTTATTGGGTGGGAGATAATCTGTAAATGAGAAAATGTTTGAAAGTATTGACAAGTTCATTAAGTTGAAACTTGAAAATTTGATTGAAAAATATCAGTTGATTCTCAATCGAGTCAACCAAGGTCATTAACTTGGACTTGGTTGGCAAATCGAGTGACCAGGGTCATTAATTGGACTTGGTTATTTGAGTGGATGCTTGAAACTGATAAAATTTGAAAAAAGTTTGAAAAAATAAAAAATTGGAACATGTTTTTGCCCTCTCGCACGAGAGGAGGCCTCTCGGAGGAGAGGAGATGGCCTTTCGTTCATACTGTGTATGGGCCGTCTCGTCCCAATTTGCAAGGCCCATGGCCCATTCTTCTAAAAAGGTAAGGACTATATATAAACGCCCTCTCGTTCATATTGCTCATTCGTTCATTTTCACTTCAGAGAACTGTTTAAATTTTCTCTGATCTTTCAATACTTTCTAAGTCGAAGTGCTGCCGAAATTTCATTATATAGTGGTGTTGATAGGCACAACATACACTATAGGCAAGGTATGATTCTCATTTGGACTCGTTTTGACTGTTAAAACATGATTCGAGCAAAACCGAGGACAAAAACTTAGATCTAGGGCGATTTATTGGATCAAACTTAAAATTGAATCCATTCGTTTTGACTGTTAAAACATGATTCGAGCAAAACCGAGGACAAAAACTTAGATCTAGGGCGATTTATTGGATCAAACTTAAAATTGAATCCATAGAACATTGAATCGGCACATGATTGATGTTTTAAAACCTTCAATTTGATGAAAAACTCAAGAAATTGAAACCTGCAAGTTTAATGTTACTGTTCATCAGTTCTAAAGGTTGAAGATGACTTTTGGGACGAGAGGGGACCTCTCAAACGAAACAGTCCTCTTGTCCTAAACTGACTGATTTGATCCAGTCGTCCCAAATAACCTAATCGTCCCAAATAACCTAATCGTCCCAAATAGCCATTCGTCCTTATTGTCCAATCGTTCCAAAGTGTTATGTTTTGAAAGTTAGAAATTTTCAAAAAACGTGCAGGAAATTCTAAGTGTTGGATTGTGTTTTGCAGGCTAAGGCGACTAATTTCGATTCAAAGCACAATATATGATGTACGTTAGACAAAACATTACCGAAGCTGAAACCGTTTGAAGATATTCTTGAGTTCATTAATCAAAGTCATTTAAAGAAAGCACTAACAGACAAACACAAAACTTATAGATAGCACATCGAGCATTTCTGGAACGGTGCAAGATATGTGGAAGAAGATAAAGCGATTCATTCTTTTGCTCAGATAAAAGAAGATGGTAAAGATAAAGATGTTGAAGTGATTATCACTGTTGCAGATATCCAAAGAGTTCTTGATCCTAAAGATGAAGATGGCGATCCTGTTAGTATAACAGAAAAATTATGCAAGGGATTATGGTTTCGGATGGGTTATACGGAATTCGTAAATGATAGTCACTACAACAAGCAGAATTTATCATCTCCTTACTAGTTCTTGGTGCATTCAGTGATCCACGCTATAGGGGCATAGAAAAGGTGGATATGACGTATCTGTTGACTACATAATGTGCATGGTCACTGCGTTGATCTTGAATCGTCCTGTAACAACCCACACTTTTGCGCTCGTTACTCTCGGTATGCCTAGCACCGAGATTCGGATCATAATGTAAACTGTACCGCTTACTACGCTACATCGCATACTTTCAACACGCTATATCGCACTTCACAATGCATACGCTTATAATGCTAACGCTTACACTATTGCATCACGCGAGTGTCTAAACTACACGCTCGCTCATTGCAACGCAAACTCAAAGCAAGCTCGAAACGCGGTTACTTATACATATATATATATATATATATTACATATTATTAGTATTATCTATGCATTAATACTCGCATGAAAACGCTCATACGCACACTCTCGCAACTCGATTTATCGCTCTAATATTCAATGCAACGTGACACTTAATACCTTGCTAAAATACTCAAAGTACTTGTATTAGCCAACGCAACAAAACGCACCAAACAAGCATCCTATACGCGAAACGGAAGCTTTCCTCACCAAACTGCTCCCTTCGAACGAAGCCAGCAGCTTCGTACGAAGGCAGTGCCTTCGTACGAGGCAGCTAGCTTTGAACCAAGGGCAGTAGCTTCGAACCAATGCTTTCGGCCCTCTTCTATAAATAGTAAGTCACCCTCCTTTCATTCTAACTTGCTGCCATTCTTACCGAAACGCTGCCGAATTGCTGTCCAAGTATTTTCAAGTAAGATCTATCATTTTTACATGATTACCCAACGTTTTCCACAACGAGTTTCCACAAGATTTACTTCGAATTCATCAAAACTTCTTCATTTTCATTCAAACTTCATCTTTTTTACTTAAAACTCCATCTATTTCATCTAAACTCAGTCCTTTTCATGACAAATCTTCATCTTTTTCATCAAATCTTTTTCATTTATCACTGATCTACACTTGAACGAGTGTTTTGGGTCTATCTTTGGCTTCCCAAGTTGTAGATCTGAAGATCTCATACTCACCAAGTGTTAGATTTAACTGGAAACCCTTTTCAGCTTAATTTTACACCAAAACGGACCTAAAACGACAGGTATTTCGTTCACTGGATAGTGGGACGAGGTAGTGTCGAAACCGTCTCGAATAGGACTCGAAAATACATCCGATTCAGATGAAAACACAGCTCCAAACGCAAGAACAGTCACTTGTGAAAACTAGACTGTTCTATGCGAAGTCTTGGCTTCGTACGAAGGCACTGCCTTTGTACGAAGGCACTGGTTTCACATAACACAGCCCAAGTTCTCATCTGTGACTCGAACAAAGACCTCTCCGACTCTAAGTTTGATCAGTAGCTTAAGGCGGGAGGGAAGAACACTCGATTTCTCATAACAAGACGCAAAGAACACTCGATTTTGGACAAACGGAAGCAACACATGTGTGAACTCACCACCTTCGTATGAAGGCATTGGCTTCGTACGAAGCTACTGTGTCCCACTCAACACTCCGATTCGACCGTTTCAGCACTTTGGAGGACTTACGCACTTTTATTCCCGAACGCAGGCTGATCCGGCGCCCTCCACTCCATCCAGACCGTGTTTTACTGCTAAGCACGCACTATGAGTATACTTGACCCCTTTTCGCTTTAAACACACCTTTTGGGGTGTAACATACGTTCGTACATAAATACACTCATCAAACATATCACATGCTTAAACTATTTAACACACGTGAATGAACAATATGCATATTTACACGTGATGCCTGATACATATGCGCTAGGACTCTTACTCGTGACGTTCCACCTTAGCTAGTATAGTACTATAGTTCGACTCACACCCGACGGGGTCTAGCTGAGAATAACTCGCACCGCTCCTTCGCAGTCATCTCGGGACTTAGCTGGAAGTATTTGTCTAGTTAGTATATATATGTTGTGTGTATCTCGTTTATGTATGTGGAAATTCGCAGCACTTTTATCTACTTTACTATTATATCAAGCCTGTATACTCACCAATACATTTTTGTATTGACATTATTTTAACGTATGTTGCAGGTTAATCGCAAGTTATCATGAATCAAGATTAGAAAGTCTAGAAAACTCACTTAAAATCTAGGCTGACGGGTTTGTATTGTTTGAGAGACAGGAAATCTGTATGACTGTTTGTTGAAATATTGTTTATTAGTATGGGATAATGAACGCATTAAATATTGTCACTAAATAGTTGTTATGGATTCTCTTGAGCAATCTGATTCGCCTAGTGCCGCACCCCAATGATTCTGCCATCGGTTGGGGTGTGACACGTCCGTACAATATTTCACAAGTAATCTTTGAGCATATGAAAGCCAATGCAACCGACCAAAAGTTTCTACAATATCCAAGATTCGTATAGATGATTTTGGACAATAAGATTAAAAATTTGAAAAAGAATGAAAAAGATGAGATGATCCTTGATCATATGACAAAAGCAACACTTGAATGACTTCAAGTGTACAAGAAGAAGAAAGCTCCTTCAACAAGAAGGAAGTTCGCGAGTATCAAAAAGCCATACTATATTCATCCGTTGAATAACAAATGGCGTCACGACGATAGTGATTCTAGCAACGAGGATGAAAAGATGGAATTATTCGAGTCAAAGAGATCAAAGTTGTTTATAAAAGACGAAGAAAAGAAAAAGAAAATAGGCTGACACAATACACACGGTTGAAAACGCTTGTATAACACAAACGAGTGATTGTGTCGAGATTAGGTGTGAATACCAAGAATTCTCGAAAAGATCACTCACTCAGCGCATTATTCTTAGCACGAGAACCTTTCGTTGAGTTAGGAGTGATATCCACATCTCAACGGAAATCTCCATTTCTATCTAGTGGAACTCCCGAATTTATTCGGTGAGCACAACCACAACTAGGAGCGAAGTTGTTAAGTTAGGGGTGAAACCCGCATCTTAATGACCCGTTCCACTCCCTAAAATGATTTTCAAAAGCTCTCACCAAAGTCTCGACGGTACCAACGACTCGAGCCGCGTAGTAACTGGAAGGACGAATGCCGTTAGCCGCATCCCGGTGAGAGCATAGTCTATTAGGCCAAAGCGTGTGCTCGGACTTGTTGAGAATAGTGTAACCATTTTGGGTAGTCGATGTCTAAAACCCAAGACACTCTATCTATTTTCTAGCCTGCAATCTCCGATTTTACGCGTTATCGAATTTATTACGTTTATATGTTTTCGATTGAAAAATTTTACGCTCTATCGATTTCTCGATTTACTGATTTTCGCTTCCCCGCTTTACGTATGCACAACTCGCACAACCATCACAATCTAAAACAAGAGCCGAATGTCCACAACAAAACTAACAAATCTAACAACTCTCCCTCCTAAACGCGTCCTTGCGCTAATTATTCAAGTATATATGTATGTATTATACGATTATATGTGTTACGTGAATACGTGAGAACTTAGGAATTTCGTGTCTCCTATGTGGCTCCTACGTGAATACGTATTACTATATCAACTATGACAAGTTTTAACGCGCCTAATCGTATCGCAATCTCAAAAATCATTATGATCGAATCTCACTCCAAATCTCCCTCTTTGCTTAGATGTCCTCGAACGCTTCCAACTCGTGATGTCAAGCTCGAAGAAACGCCGATAAGAGGATCGCCTCACTCATGGCCAAGGTTATTCCTCAAATCATCTCGCAGATCCAATCCCTCAACGATTCTCAGACATCGGAATACTCCAAGACCAACATGCCGAAGTCTACTTTCTCCTACAAGAAGTTCAAAGCCTGTGACCCGATGGTCTTCTCAAGCGAAGGAGGTGTATCTCAGCTGCTTCACTGGTTCGATGCCATCGAGGTTACCCTGCGTCAGAGTGGGTGCCCTATTCATTTCCAATTCTGATGAAGCATCCGTTGAGGAAAAAATGAACTAGCTATTCATTTTTCACTTCTGCAGAATATCCGTTGAGGGAATGAATATCTGTTTGTTAATCCTTCATTTCCAACTCTGAGGAAGCAACCGTTGAAAATGACTCCGTTAGTTCATTTTCGTTTCTGAAGATTATCCGTTGAGGAAATGAATATCCGTTGTGTAGTCCTTCATTTCCAACTCTGAGGAAGCAACCGTTGAAAATGACTCCGTTAGTTCATTTTCGTTTCTGAAGATTATCCGTTGAGGAAATGAATATCCGTTGTGTAGTCCTTCATTTCCGTACATGAGGAAACAACCGTTGAGAATGACTCCGTTATTTCATTTTCGTTTCTGAAGATTATCCGTTGAGGAAATGAATATCCGTTGATTATTCTTTCATTTCAAATTCTGAAGAATAAACCGTTGAGGAAAATGACCCCGTTTGATCATTTTCGTTCTAAAGAATATCCGTTGAGAGAAATGAATATCCGTGGATTATTCCTTCATTCCCGTTTCTAACGAAGAACCCGTTGAGGAAGAATGAATCATCCATTCATTTTCACTTCGGAAGATATCCGTTGAGGGGAAATGTATATCAGTTTAAATAACTCCTTTATTTTCCATTTCCGAAGAAACCGTTGAAGAAAATGACTCTGTTCGTTCATTTTCGCTTCTGAAAATTATCCGTTGAGGAAAATAACCAGATTATGTCCAACATATCTCTGGTGACTATTTGACACAAAGTCATAAACAGACTCCTACGAATTAATTTCGGGACGAAATTTCCTAAAGTAGGGGAGACTGTAACACCTGTGTCACTACAACCATCAAACAAATACCAAGCCAATGAAATATTGTATTTCATACTTTGGACTTGTATAAATATGTGTATCTTTTGCACATATCAACTCTTGTTCGATTTCAAGCTCTAAATCGCTTTCTGGAAGGTTATACACGCACTGATGCGTAAATATAACCAGTTTAATCCAACGAACACTCCGGAATAGTGAAATAGGCTTAACATACCTTAAATAACCTTTACTTAACTTAGATATAAGTTTTGGAAGGTTTGGTGTGGTGAAATCAAAGTTTATTTGCTTACAGGGACTAAAGTTGACAAACTGTGAAAGTATGCCAATTTGAACTGTAACGGACATTCCGGAACATGACCATAAGTTAAACACACCTTAAATATCCTTTATATAGCTTAGAAATAGGCTTTGAGGGGTTCGGTGTGCTAAAATAAACTTTTGTATCATTCAGGGACTAAATGTGTCAAAAAGTGCACAAGTTTGCATTTTCGCGCATAACTTACGTTCTGAATACATCTGGACATCCAAAAATTTATGTAAGCATGACTATATTATTCTTTAGTGTTTGGCTTGCCAAAAATCCATTCGTTTCGTCATTTGGATCGTTTTTCGCGCTTATGCGCATTCCATCGTAGTTAAGCGAACATCGCGTTCGTACGACCAAACGAACCAACATCCGACATATTTTTGAGCATGTTTCATGTCCACAATGTTTAGGCATCATTTTAGGGCCTTAAAGTTGGCTTTACGGGCCTTAGAAGTGCCGGAAATGGGCTTAAACACGTGCAGGGGCTGAAACTGTCATTTCTGAAACTTGTTTTCTGATCTGAAGAGCTAGGCGGCCCGCCTCAGCCAAGCTTAAATCTTAGGCGGCCCGCGTCAGTCCTTCTGACCAGATTAACTGCATTTAACCACAGATTGCAGCTGTTTAATCCTCCACCACATGTTCTAACATGCTTAGTCAGCTGATAAGGATGGAATTTTAGTCACCATAAGGTTCCAACACTTGTACGGTTACGATTAAAGCACGGTTTCCTTGAAACGATCTTAACGGTGGACCGAATACTATAAATACCCCACCCCCCATTGCTTTAAAACTTACAAGAATTCTGATTTGAGAGCTCTAAGTTGAAACCATTGTTTCATACCTGAGTTCTTGGATCGGGATTAGCATTCGGGGACCCTGGGTAAGTATTCTTTCGTTCTTTTATTGCTTTTCGAGTCCGAAAGTCAAACTTTGTTTGACTTTCAGCGTTGACCAGCTTATGGTCAATGCGAAGTTCGTTTGAACTTCGCAACGTGATTGTAATCACGATGGTTATAGTCCTTTGGGACTATGCCTACTGATTACCACGTTGTCTAGGGTCGTAGGGTAAGCGATCTGATAAATCGCTTATACCTCGAACCCGACCCAATTGGTCGATCATTAGGATCCGACCAAACACATTAGGTGACCATAGTAGGTAGGGAATAACCTTCCGAGGTTATACCCTATGGTCACATCGTTTGAGTAGTTGTATGATAGGTAGTTTATATGCCTTAGGTAAATTACCAGAATACCCTTTTCATGCATAATTGGTAATTTAGCATATGTAACCTAAACTTTTGCCACATAACTGATTATGTAACATGTTTAGGCATATAACACTTGTCATAGGGCTAGTTAGGCGTTCCGAACGCGTTTTACGCGAACGACGCGTTAAAGTAGCATAAGCTACCTAAACGGGTCGTAATGGGTCGATAACACTTAGGTTAAGTTTCATTTAGTATGTAGGCTTTGTTAAACCATATCATATGAGTTCCTACACTCATTTGGTTTACAAACCCTAATACTACCCAGTCTTCCGATCTAGGTCCGGTTTATTAACATAGTTACCTATATTAGGTGCCGTTTGATTCCGTGATCTCTACCATTGTTTGGTTATCACTACAGGACTACTGAGTAATCACAAGTGAGTACATAGACCCCTCTTTTACTGTTTTCCAAACATTTTGGGGTGGAACACATGTGCCTACTTGTTACTTTCAAGCTTTCCTGTTTTCACATCATATACCTGCTATATTCGTTAGTACATTATAGTACATGATTTCAATACATTTTATGCTAGGTGTGCCCATTGTGTGCATTACTTAGTACATCGTTTTACATGACATTTTATGCTAGGTGTGCCCATTGTGTGCATTATTTAGTACATCGTTTTACATGACATTTCATGCTAGGTGTGCCCATTGTGTGCATTATTTAGTACATTGTTTTACATTGCCTTTCTGTTGCATATGCTTATCCAGCGTATGAACACATTATACTACATTTTGAACCGTTTGTATTTGTAACCGTTGAACCATGTGAACCGTTTGTAACCGTTGAACCATGTGAACCGTTTGTAACTGTTGAACCGTTTGTATCCATTACATGATTTACATTAGACATGAACATTACTTTGGTGGTTTGGTTTGATTAAGTGATTAAGTAACGATGCGTGTGTAATATGATACAAACATGGTGGATACGCCGCTGGTACTTCCTATATATAAGTGTTTGTATGGTATTACATATCGTAGCGTTATTTGAATCATTTCAGTTTGAGACATATAACATTTTATACAAATAACATACTTTTCACAAGACATTGATTTACAAACAACATTATCATATACAAACTCATTTTACAATGGTTATTCATTTAACCATACATTATTCTCTTATTTATACATATTATCTGATCTTATCGTTTTTCAAATGATTTACAAAACAAAGAAAATTACAAGGTTCATGACTAAACATTTTCTCAAACATAAGTCATGAAACCTATTTTCACAAAACCTATGTATCTCACAGGCATTTTTATGCTGACGTACCTATTTTCACATGTGTTTTTCAGGAGCTGTTGCATAAGATGATCAGGATACACATAGGCAGACTTGGGCTTTAGTGACAATAAAAGATGCAAGACTAGTTAATTATGTTGTATTTCTTTGTTTGTTAAGACATTGTAACACTTTTAATCAATAAAACAAAACTTCAATTGCCATGGATTTGAAACGATTAATTCTGTTACAACACTCCCCGATGTTTCCGCCACGTTTTGTATGTTCTACGTGGTCGGGGTGTGACAGAAAACATATAGCTTGAAATCATGAAGATAATGAATAGGCACATATGAATCACCCTAAAACATTTGAAAACGTAAAAGAGGGGACTATGTACTCACTTGAGATTGCAAGTATCCTTGATAAAGTGACCTAACAAAGCTCGGGAAATCAAGGAATCAAGTGGCACCTAGTATGGAATCACTATGTTAATAAGCAGGACCTAAATCTGGAGATCGGGTAGAATGAGGTCTTGTAAAAATAAGAGTGTTGGAACTCATATGATATGGTTTATCATAGCCTACATTCTGATTTGGAACCTATCCTAAGTGATTATGACCCGTTATGGTAGTTTACGCTACTTTGACGCGTCATTTGCGCAAAAGCGCGTTCGGAGGGTCTAACTAGTCCAATGATAAGTCTTATATGCCTAAACATGTTTAATAATGTTGCATAATCAGTTTAAGTATCAAAAACTTGGTTACATAGGCTTAAATTCAAATTATGCATAAAAAGGGCATTTTGGTCATTTTCCTAAGGCATATAAACTACCTATCATACAACTAATCAAACTAAGTGACCATAAGTTATAACCTCGGAAGGTTATTCCCTATACAACTACGGTCACAAAATATGTTTGGTTGGATCCTAATGATGGACCAAACGGGTCGGGTTCAAAAGTCAAAACGGTTGTCAAGACCGCTTGACTTACGACCCTATATAAGCACTAAACTAAAAGTGACGAGTTAAACATGTAACTAAGTTAGAAAACTGATTTGATATCAAAACAAAGTGTTTTGATACCCGAAAATCGTTTTGTCGCAAAATGCACATAATCGTGCATTTTGACCGAAACTACGACTCGTCACTATGCCTAGTCAACGTGGTAATCAGTAGGTATAGTCACAAGGGACTATAACCATCGTGATTACGCTCACGTTGCAAAGTTCAAACGAACTTTGTCTTGACCAAATCATGGTCAAAGCTGAAAGTCAAACACTATTTGACTTTCTTGCTTAAAATAACAAGACAAGCATGAAGGAACACTTACAAGAGTCTAATGCTTGAAAAAGGAGATTAAGAATGCTCAGGTAGGTGGCCTTCAACAATGTGATTGCCTCCACTTAGAGCAGGTTAGAGAAGAAAATGAAGATGAGCAAGGAACCATGAAAAGCCCCTTGCTATTTATAGGAAATCACAAATCACTGGATCAATGCCAAGTGTTATGAGTTGATCAAAGTATGATCAACACCATACACATGTTAGCTACTGATTTGGGGGCTTGGGGAACACTTAAACCAGCTCATAGTATGCAAAAACTAGGATTAAAAACAAGTTCTGTAGCTGATTTGAACAATACATTGAATCTGCCCAGCATCATCTCTGGCGCCCCGTGAGAGACTTAGGCTTGTCTCTCGCCCCCGGCCAGAGTCCAAAATATCAGAAATGTCAGAATGGTCCCTGCAGCCTCTAAACTTGTTTTTCGACGCGTTTAACCCCCGTTAACCCAATTTCAAGGCTCTACAAGGATGTTAAAGCATAGGGGGCTTGGAAAATGCTTGAAAATATCATGGATGTCAGTTCGTTTGGTCGTACGATCGCGTTTTTCGGTTAATTACGACGAAACTCGAAAGAACGGGAAAACGATCTAAATTGCACGACGAAAGGTATTTTTGCATTCCTATCACTAAAATATAATATTTTAGTGATTGCAAAAATTTTTGGATGTCCAGATATGGTCAGAACGCAAGATATGCACGTATATGCAAACTTATGCAGTTTTTGACGCTTTTAGTCCCTGTTGATCAAATAAGCATATTTTCTCACACCGAACCCCTCAAAGCTTATTTCTAAGATATGTTAAGGATATTTAGGGTATGTTTAGCTTATGATCTTGTTCCGGGATGTACGTTGCTATACGAATTGGCGGACTTTTGCAGTTTGTCGCAAATAGTCCATTTGGTCGAATAAACTTGTTTTCGCCATACCAAACCCTTCAAAACCTATTTCTAAGTTATGTAACGGTTATTTAAGGTATGTTAAGCTTATGTCACTGTTCCGAAGTGTACGTTTCATTAAACTGATTACATTTGCGTAATTGTTTACGTAAAACTTCCAGAAAAGCTTCTCGAGAGTTCGGAATCATACGAAATTTGATATGTGTGCTTATCACATGTAATTGTACAAATCCCGAGAATGAAATACAAGATTTCATTGGATTCGTAATTGTATGATGATCGTAATGACACAACTGTCACAGTCTCCCCTACTTTAGGAAATTTCGTCCCGAAATTTAATTTAGAGGAAACTTGTGAAAACATATGTGATTGTTTCGCTTTTGAATGAATCCTCCATTCCCTAAGTAAAGCTTTGGGCCACATTTAGATTTCCAGCGAATTTGTTAATTGTACTCGTCGGTTGTTTATAAGGATGAGTTCAGATCTGAAGATTTAAACTTCACTCCAAATAATAAATGTATGATTATACCGAAACCCAAGAGCGCCATGTTAATGTCAAAGTGATGTCCTTGTTGCAACAAAATATGAAGAGTGTGTGAACTTTGGAGTTTCAAACAACGGATGGAAGAATGTTTCCTATGAAGACTATTATAGGAAACTTGTGTGTGTTCGAAACTGGAGTCAGAGAACGTAAGATAAAATAACATTGGTCAAGGTCCAGGACTTCTAGTAACTTAAATAACGCTACGTTTGCAATGTAATAAGGAATACCTCTATATAGGAAGTACCAGCGGCGTATCTACCATGCCCTTTTTACATTGTTCCCGTCTCGTTGTTCTCATCACTATAGGTCTTAACACATGAGAAAACTTGCTGTGGTTTCTGTGCACTGAATTCTATAATTATGTATGCATCCATAATTACGTAATTCCTTGCACAGTCCGCACAGTTTATTTTATAATGTGTAGGGGAAAAATAAATCGAACAAACATGTAATGACTTGACTAGACCACCAAAGGGTCTCTTTAACTAGATCAACGAACGATCTCTTTAACCAGATCAACACATGATCTCTTTAACTAGATCAACGTACGATCTCTTTAAATAGACCACCAAAGGGTCTCTTTAACTTTGAATCAAATAATAGTTTTGGAATAGCACTTTGGAATCCAAGGGTCTGACTATTTGCATAGAAAAGCCCCTTAAGGATTTAAGATAGTACTTTGGACATCCTTCTGAGAATCTAACATATGAAAATACGGAATATTCTACAAGGATTTGGATAGCGAGTATTAGAATCACACATAATCGTCAACTTGGTTATTAGATCATTCATTAACTTGTATATATTCATTCAAAGTACACTAGGAATCCATTCAAGGACTTCAATTAGTACTTTAAGCATCCTCAAGATTCTAACTATGAAGATAGGAAGATCTTATAAGGATCTGGTTTTGTCTTATTAAATCGGAACATACGTATTAAAGCACACAAAGAATCCAATTAAGGAATTTGATTTTTACGCTTTAAACATCCACAAGGATTTAACTATGAAGATAGGAAAATCCTATAAGGATTTGGAATTTGTGTGGTGAAAATGTTTTGAAATCCATGTACTAGGTATGCTAGGTCAACATACGAAGTGAAGTGTTCATGAAATCAAGGTGCTAGATATGCTAAGTCGACATATGACGTAAAAAGGATCCTTGAAATCAATGTGCTAGGCATGTTTAGTCAACACACGAAGCAAAAATGTTCTTGTATATTGTTGTGAAAAACCAGAATGTATTATTATGCACGTAGTCATATAGCACAAGACCAATTAAGGTCTTATGAAAGTACCTTTAGATATCCAATCAAGGATTTGAAATGGTACTTCGAGTATCAGTTTAAGAGTTTGTAATTTGTGCCTTGTACTTTGTTCCTTAAAAGAATCGAGTACTTAGGATTTGTGTGGTGATCGTGAGCGATCATGGATGAAATTACAAGAGTAGTTTGATTTACAAGGAATATGATTCCTTAGTGTCGATATTGTAGGGGTATGTCACACATACACGCAATCGTATTGATTTTGTAAATAAAATTGAAATAACAAATTTTATTTATGTACCAACTGAAAGATTTCAAGTGTCATAGATAACAACAAGGAAAACATAAAAGTTTAATTGTTCACTGCTGCATTGTCATTTGCATTTGCCTCATTTATGTTAAATACTCGTCCACGTGCTGGATTTGCATTAACAAGTCTTGGACAATTATTCCGATAGTGAGTAAGATCACCACAGTTGTAGCACGATCCAGGTGGATATGGTGCTGCAGCAGCAGCAGGGTTTGCAACAGTTTGGTTTTGAATAGCAAGACGGCATGTATTGACCAAATGTCCCAATCGCCCACAGTGGGTACATTTGTGACACGTTGTTTGATTCAGATGATGACGGTTACATTTGTTGCACAAAGGTGTAGTGCCAGCATAGGTTTTCCTAGCACGAAGCTGTGCTGGTTGGTTGGGTGCAACCTGATTGTTCTGAGCAACTACAGCGAAGTTCTATGAAGCCTTACGCTTCTTTGACTTCTTGGAGGACTCAGTCTGTTTATCCTTTGGCTTTGTCTCCTCTGATGGTTTCTTGTCCCCTTTTTTGGAAAAGTTTACCCTTCCTGATCTGAGATTAAGTCAGGGTAGCGGATAGTTCAATGGCCTGTCTGATGGTAGTAGGGTTGCTACAAGTAACAATGTCCTGAACTGGGTCAGGGAGGCCATCAATGTACTTTTCAATCGCCTTATCCAAAGGCGTAACCATGGTAGGACATAACAGGCTCAGTTCCTCATAATGATCAGTGTAGGCTCGATGTTCACCGCTGTCTTGCTTAAGATCGTCGAATTCCCTTTCCAATGCCCTGAGTTCATGACGAGGACAGAATTCCTTCATCATTAGAGCTCGAAGCTTTTCCCAGGTTTGTGCCATTGCCACATCGGCACCTCTATCCCTCATCACACCGTTCCACCATGTGAGTGCTCTTTTCTGGAATACACTCGTTGCAAACTCAACCTTTCGCTCATTTGGGCATTGTACATGACAAAACGTGCTTTTGAGAGTCTCAAACCATTGTAGGAGCCCAGTAGCTCCTTCAGACCCAGTAAATGTAAGTGGCTTATGTCACACCCCGACCACGTAAAACAACAAAACGTGGTGGAAACGTCGGGGAGTGTTGTAACAGAATCATTGTTTCACAACCATGGATTAAACAGTTTCGTTTTATTGAATTAAATGTATTACATTACATTGGAATTAGAAACAAAACATGAACAAAAAGACTTTCATTGTTATTAAGTCACTAAGGCCTTGTCCATTCCTATGTGAGCGTACACAAATATCATCATCAAACATCATCAACTATGGTACCTGAAACACATGTGAAAATACGTCAGCATAAAAATGCCGGCGAGTACATAGGTTTTATATGAGTATCAGATTCATGGCTCGTTTTACATGTTGCAATACTTATTTAAAAACCTTGTTTTGAAAAGTATAATATTGCGACATAATTAACCAACTCAAATCAAGTTGGTTATAATTTGCAAAATCTCGTAGCCATGATTCTTAACTCCAAAACATTTGTTTTATTAAATCAAATTGTAAAATATATCATAAAAACTCGTTAATAAAACTCGTATGGTTTATATTATTCAGAAAACATCCTTGTGTGACATTGTTTCGAAATCATTTACCCAAGTGATCTAGATAACGCAACGATATATAATGTGTTAAAAGCACTTATATATAGGAAGTACCAGCGGCGTATCCACCATGCTTTTAACACATTACACCCGCCCCGATACCTAATCACTTCCCTAACCCAATGGCTCAAACAGTTACAAATGGTTCACATAAATCAAATGGTTACAAACGGTTCACATAAATCCAACGATTACAAATGGTTCACTTACATCAAATGGTTACAAATGGTTCACATACATCCAATGATTACAAATGGTTCACATACATCCAATGATTACAAATGGTTCACATACATCCAACGATTACAAATGGTTCAAAACGTAAAACAATTATGCTAGCATGTAAGTGAACATACATAGCAAAACATAATGAAATCATGTACTAATAGTGTACTAGTGAACATAGCAAGTATATGATATGAAAACATGGAAAGCACGAAAATAACAAGTAGGCACATGTGTTTCACCCCAAAACGTTTGGAAAATAGTAAAATAGGGGTCTATGTACTCACTTGAGATTGCTCAATAGTCTTTGGATAACCACCAAGGAATGCTAGAAAGATCACGAAATCAAACGTCACCTAATATAGGTAACTATGTTAATAAACGGACCTAAATCGGAGGATCGGATAAAATGAGGTTTTGTAAACCAAATGAGTGTAAGAAATCATGTAATATGGCTTAACAAAGCCTACATTCTAAAACGGAACCTATCCTAAGTGCTTACGACCCATTACGACTCGTTAAGGTAGCTTACGCCACTTTAACGCGTCGTTCGTGTAAAACGCGTTCAGAACGCCTAACTAGTCCTATGACAAGTATTATATGTCTTAATATGTCTAATATTGTTATCTAATCAGTTTAGATATAAAAAATTATGTTACATATGCTTAAAATAAATTTATGCGCAAAAAGGGCATTTTGGTCATTTACCTAAGGCATATAAACTACCTATCATACAACTACTTAAATGAAGTGACCATAAGGTATAACCTCGGAAGGTTATTACCTATGCAACTATGGTCACCTAATGTGTTTGGTCTGATCCTAATGATCGACCAAACGGGTCGGGTTCGAAAGTATAAGCGGTTGTTTAGACCGCTTACCTTACGACCCTATATAAGCACTAAACCTAAAGTGACGAGCTAAACATGTTAAAACATGTTTAACGAATTTAGAAAACAGGTTTAGTATCAAAACAAATGGTCTTGATACCTAAAAGTAGTTTGGTTACAAAATACGCAAGAATACGCATTTTGGCCGAAACTACGACTCGCCACTATGCCTAAATAACGTGGTAATCAGTAGGTATAGTCACAAGGGACTAGAACCATCGTGATTACGCTCACATTACGAAGTTCAAACGAACTTCGTGTTGACCATAAACTGGTCAAAGCTGAAAGCCAAACAATGTTTGACTTTCACGCTAAAAACGCGTAAAAGAACGAAAGAATACTTACAAAAGGTCCAAGAACGGAAGTTTAACCCGATTATTCTCAGGTATGAAGTGAAATCACTTCAAATTAGAGAGCAATCAGATCAAGGTGTGAGTTTTGAGTTAGAGGGTGGGGGTATTTATAGGAAAACCAAGACCGTTAGGATCGTTCATCGAAAACCGAGCTTCGATCTGGACCTTACATGTGTGCCCATGGTTTTAGAATACCATGGGTACCCCAAAACAAGCCCCCTAGTTTCATTAAAACCATGTGAAAATGAGGGGAACAGCTGGAACAAGCTGGAAATCAGATTTTCAACTTTGGTCCCTTCCTAAGATAACTATGGCAGATTGTCAATTTTGGTCCCTGAATGTGCAAAACATGGTTTTTGATGCATTTTTTGACACGTTTAAGCCCCGTTAATCCCATTTCAAGGCTCTAAAATGAAGTTAAAGTATAGGGAACTTGAAACATGCTCAAAAATATCTCGGATTTCGGTTCGTTTGGCCGTACGGTTGCGTTATTCGGTTAATTACGACGAAACACGAACGAATGCGAAAAACGGTCCAAATTACGCGACAAATGGATTTTTATCAAGCCAATCACTAAAATTAAATATTTTAATGATTACATAAATTTTTGGATGTCCGGATGTATTTAGAACGTAAGATATGCGCGAAAATGCAAACTTATGCACTTTTTGACGCTTTTAGTCCCTATTGATCAAGAAAGTATATTTTTGCGCACCAAACACCTCAAAGCCTATTTCTAAGCTATGTAAAGGATATTTAGGGCATATTTAACTTATGATCAAGTTCCGGAATGTTTGTTACAGTACAAATCGGCATACTTTCGCAGTTTGTCGAAATTAGTCCCTATAAGCGAATAAACTTGATTTCGCCACACCAAACCCTCCAAAACTTATTTCTAAGTTATGTAAAGGTTATTTAAGGTATGTTAAGCCTATTTCACTATTTCGGAGTGTTCCTTGCATTAAACTGGTTATATTTACGCATTAGTGCGCGTATAACCTTCCAGAAAGCGATTTAAAGCTTGAAATCAAACATGAATTGATATGTGCAAACAATACACGTATTTTTACAAATACCAAGTATGAAACACAATATTTCATAAATTTGGTATTTGTTTGATGGTCGCAGAGGCACAGGTGTCACAGTCTCCCCTACTTTAGGAAATTTCATCCCGAAATTTATTCGTAGGAGTCTGTCTGTGACGCTGTGTTAAATAATTGCCTTGCATGGAATCTAGGGTGTTTATCTATTTGCGTAGAATAACCCATCAAAGATTATGCAAGGCATAATCCTGTCATTTCTCTCAACGGACAATCTTTAAAAATGAAAATGAAGGAAAAATCAAGGATATTCATTTCCCTCGATGGATATTCTTCAGAAACAAAAATGAACAGAATGAGTCATTTTCCTCAATGGGTATTCTTCAGAAACGAAAATGAACGAATAATCAAGAATATTCATTTCCCTCGATGGATATTCTTCAGAAACGGAAATGAAGGAAAAATCAAGACTATTCATTTCCCTCGATGGATATTCTTCAGAAACGAAAATGAACAGAATGAGTCATTTTCCTCAATGGGTATTCTTAAGAAATGAAAATGAAGGAAAAATCAAGAATATTCATTTCCCTCGATGGATATTCTTCAGAAACAAAAATGAACGGAATGAGTCATTTTCCTCAATGGGTATTCTTCAGAAACAAAAATGAACGAATAATCAAGAATATTCATTTCCCTCGATGGATATTTTTCAGAAACGAAAATGAACGGAATGAGTCATTTTCCTCAATGGGTATTCTTCAGAAATGGAAATGAAGGAAAAATCAAGAATATTCATTTCCCTCGATGGATATTCTTCAGAAACAAAAATGAACGGAATGAGTTATTTTCCTCAATGGGTATTCTTCAGAAACGGAAATGAAGGAAAAATCAAGAATATTCATTTCCCTCGATGGATATTCTTCAGAAACGAAAATGAACGGAATGAGTCATTTTCCTCAATGGGTATTCTTTAGAAACGAAAATGAAGGAAAAAGAAAAATCAGGGATGTTCATTTCCCTCGATGGATATTCTTCAGAAACGAAAATGAACGGAATGAGTCATTTTCCTCAATGGGTATTCTTCAGAAACGGAAATGAACTAAGTCAACTCTAGACACATGACAAAACTTGCTGTGGTTTCTGTGCACTGAATTCCATAATTATGTATGCATCCATAATTACGTAATTCCTTGCACAGTCCGCACAGTTTGTTTTGTAATGTGAAGGGGAAGAAAATCAAACTTGTGATGAGTGTGACTAGACTATCATAGGGTCCTTTTAATTAGATTGACAAATGATCTCTTTAATTAGACCACCAAGGAGTCTTTTCAGCTATATCATCACATGATATTCCTAACCAGATTTTTGGATCAATCTGTTTAACTACACCACTCAAGGGGTCTAATTATGGAATAGTACATTATAATCCAAGGGTCTTTACTATTACGTAGAAGCCCATTAAGGATTTAAGGTAGTACCTTTGGATATCTTACTATGAATCCCTTATACGAAGATATGGAAGATTCTACGAGGATTTGGATAACAAAAACTTGGATCACACAAAAACATAAAAGGGAACACATAAGCACATAATCACATATTTGTTTAATTTGACCTTTAATTTGTTATCTTTGGACACGGATATTTAAAGCACACCAGGAATCCAATCCGTGGATTTCATTTGGCACTTTAATCATTTTCAAGAATCTATCTATGAAGATAGGATGATCTTCCGAAAATTCGATTTTGTTTTCAAAGAAACGTAATATTCGAAATTAAGGTACACAACAATTTTAGGACTTAGGAAAATACCCTTAGGTACCCTATTAAGGATTTATAGTGGTACTTTGGGTATTCATCCAGAGTTGTAACTTGCGCCTTGTACTTCATTTCTTTAGAAGAAACGGGTACTTAGGATTTTTGTGGAAAACGCAAGAGATCATAAAATGGAAGAATTTTGGGGGTAGTCTGCTCTTCAAGGAATACGATTCCTTGATTGTCGGTATTGTAGGGGATATGTTGTTTATACATGCAACCACATAAATACATTGCAATGTAAATAAAAGATTTATTTATAAACAACGATAACAACTGTTTCATGGACCTTGACAACAACAAAAGAAAATAATACATAAGACATGATTATTTCTAAACGGTGTTGTCTTCTAGTCGATCAGATGCTCATCCCTGTGCTGGATTTGCATTAGCAAGCTTTGGGCAATTTCTTCGGAAATGACCCATCTCGCCACAGTTGTAGCAAGAACCTGGTGGAAAACGAGCTTGAGCAGGATTGTTGTCAGCTTGATTTGGTGCAACTGCAGCACGGCAAACTCTTGCTGTATGACCTAAAAGTCCACAAATTTGGCATTTGCGGCACTTCACACTAGCATGATGATGAAGGTTACATTGGTTGCACAAGGGTGCAGCTCCGTTGTATGGCTTCCTAGCAGGGGGTTGAGCTGGTTGGTTAGGGGCAGCTTGATCATTGTGAGCAACCGCGGCGAAGTTCTGGGAAGCTTTTCGCTTCTTTGACTTCTTAGAGGATCCAGTCTGTTCATCTTTGGGTTTCGATTCCTCGATTGGTTTCTTATCACCTTTTCGGAAAAGTCTACCTTTCCTGATTGAGATTCAGTCAAGGTAGCAGATAGCTCAATGGCCTGCCTAACTGTAGTGGGGTTACTACCAGTCATAATGTCTTGTACTGGGTCAGGGAGGCCATCAATGTACTTTTCAATTGCCTTATCCAAAGGCGTAACCATATTCGGGCATAACAGACTTAACTCCTCATAACGATCCGTGTAGGCTCGATGCTCACCGCTATCTTGCTTAAGATCGCCGAATTCCCTTTCCAAGGCCCTGATCTCGTGACGAGGACAGAATTCCTTCATTATCAGAGCTCAAAGCTCTTCCCACGTTTGAGCCAGTGCCACATCGGCACCCCTATCTCTCATCACACCATTCCACCATGTCAAAGCTCGTTTCTCAAAGACACTAGATGCGAATTCTACCTTTCGCTCATTTGGGCATTGAACATGCCTGAAGGTGCTCTCTAGACTCTCGAACCATTGCAGAAGTGCAGTCGCCCCTTGAGACCCAGAAAACTTTGATGGCTTAGCCGAGTTGAACGTCTTGAAGTTCAGGGGGCATTATTATTGTTGAGAGCTTGGTTACATTGAGCAACGATGTTCGGGATTGCAGCAGTCATTTGCTGCGTAATGACAGCTGCCAGCTCTTCAATAGGTACCTGATTTTCGCGTCGTGGAGGCATTCTAAAAAGGGGAAACAAGAGAGAAAACAAATGAAATGGCATTGGGTAAGAATAGGATGTTACAATTACCGACCAAAAATAATGGGTGATGGTCATTTGTTTGAACCATGAAGCAAACAAATGACACACAAAGGCTGAATCAAAGTAAATAGGTCCTCATAATGTATCGCGATGACATGCTCGCCTATAAGTGGACACTCACCCCAAGAGTTCCCAGGTAAGAGTCACTGGTCCGATACTGCGGATTTGTACGAACACTCTAGCCTTAGACAGAAAGCTCAGGGTACAGACACCCACCCTTCCAATTTGCACGTGTTCACATTATGTAGCCCCAAACTTTGACGAGAATTTGAAAACTTTGAAGGTTCGTAGCCTTATAATTAATCATCCTAGAACATATGATTAGTTTTCAAAGCAGATTCGAATTTTGTGTTCTTATTGTGGTTGCTGCCTAAAGATAGGCAACGGTATTATTTTATGACTAAACGCAAGTAAACTCGCGTTAGGGTCCTAGGAAGGTTATAGTCTAGGTCAAAGCATTAACCTAATTCCCTATAACCATTGGCTCTGATACCAACTTTTCTGTCACACCCCGACCACGTAAAACAACAAAACGTGGCGGAAACGTCGGGGAGTGTTGTAACAGAATCATTGTTTCACAACCATGGATTAAACAGTTTCGTTTTATTGAATTAAATGTATTACATTAGAATTAGAAACAAAACATGAACAAATAGACTTTCATTGTTATTAAGTCACTAAGGCCTCGTCCATTCCTATGTGAGCGTACACAAATATCATCATCAAATATCATCAACTATGGTACCTGAAACACATGTGAAAATACGTCAGCATAAAAATGCCGGCGAGTACATAGGTTTTATATGAGTGTCAGATTCATGGCTCGTTTTACATGTTGCAATACTTATTTAAAAGCCTTGTTTTGAAAAGTATAATATTGCGACATAATTAACCAACTCAAATCAAGTTGGTTATAATTTGCAAAATCTCGTAGCCATGATTCTTAACTCCAAAACATTTGTTTTATTAAATCAAATTGTAAAATATCTCATAAAAACTCGTTAATAAAACTCATATGGTTTATATTATTCAGAAAACATCCTTGTGTGACATTGTTTCGAAATCGTTTACCCAAGTGATCTAGATAACGCAACGATATATAATGTGTTAAAAGCACTTATATATAGGAAGTACCAGCGGCATATCCACCATGCTTTTAACACATTACACCCGCCCCAATACCTAATCACTTCCCTAACCCAATGGCTTAAAAAGTTACAAATGGTTCACATAAATCAAATGGTTACAAACGGTTCACATAAATCCAACGATTACAAATGGTTCACTTACATCAAATGGTTACAAATGGTTCACATACATCCAATGATTACAAATGGTTCACATACATCCAATGATTACAAATGGTTCACATACATCCAACGATTACAAATGGTTCAAAACGTAAAACAATTGTGCTAGCATGTTAAGTGAACATACATAGCAAAACATAATGAAATCATGTACTAATAGTGTACTAATGAACATAGCAAGTATATGATATGAAAACATGGAAAGCATGAAAATAACAAGTAGGCACATGTGTTTCACCCCAAAACGTTTGGAAAACAGTAAAATAGGGGTCTATGTACTCACTTGAGATTGCTCAATAGTCTTTGGATAACCACCCAGCAATGCTAGAAAGATCACGAAATCAAACGGCACCTAATATAGGTAACTATGTTAATAAACGGACCTAAATCGGAGGATCGGATAAAATGAGGTTTCGTAAACCAAATGAGTGTAAGAACTCATGTAAAGCCTACATTCTAAAACGGAACCTATCCTAAGTGCTTACGACCCATTACGACTCGTTAAGGTAGCTTACGCCACTTTAACGCGTCGTTCGCGTAAAACGCGTTCGGAACGCCTAACTAGTCCTATGACAAGTATTATATGCCTTAATATGTCTAATATTGTTGTCTAATCAGTTTAGATATAAAAAATTATGTTACATATGCTTAAAATAAATTTATGCGCAAAAAGGGCATTTTGGTCATTTACCTAAGGCATATAAACTACCTATCATACAACTACTTAAACGAAGTGACCATAAGGACTAACCTCGGAAGGTTATTCCCTATGCAACTATGGTCACCTAATGTATTTGGTCGGATCCTAATGATCGACCAAACGGGTCGGGTTCGAAAGTATAAGCGGTTGTTTAGACCGCTTACCTTACGACCCTATATAAGCACTAAACCTAAAGTGACGAGCTAAACATGTTAAAACATGTTTAACGAATTTAGAAAACAGGTTTGGTATCAAAACAAATGGTCTTGATACCTAAAAGTAGTTTGGTTACAAAATACGCAAGAATACGCATTTTGGCTGAAACTACGACTCGCCACTATGCCTAAATAACGTGGTAATCAATAGGTATAGTCACAAGGGACTAGAACCATCGTGGTAATCAGTAGAGGGTGGGGGTATTTATAGGAAAACCAAGACCGTTAGGATCGTTCATCGAAAACCGAGCTTCGATCTGGACCTTACATGTGTGCCCATGGTTTTAGAATACCATGGGTACCCCAAAACAAGCCCCTAGTTTCATTAAAACCATGTGAAAATGAGGGGAACAGCTGGAAATCAGATTTTCAACTTTGGTCCCTTCCTAAGATAACTATGGCAGATTGTCAATTTTGGTCCCTGAATGTGCAAAACATGGTTTTTGATGCATTTTTGACACGTTTAAGCCCCGTTAATCCCATTTCAAGGATATAAAATGAAGTTAAAGTGTAGGGAACTTGAAACATGCTCAAAAATATCTCGGATGTCGGTTCGTTTGGCCGTACGGTTGCGTTATTCGGTTAATTACGACGAAACACGAACGAATGCGAAAAACGGTCCAAATTACGCGACAAATGGATTTTTATCAAGCCAATCACTAAAATTAAATATTTTAATGATTACATAAATTTTTGGATGTCCGGATGTATTCAGAACGTAAGATATGCGCGAAAATGCAAACTTATGCACTTTTTGACGCTTTTAGTTCCTATTGATCAAGAAAGTTTATTTTTGCGCACCAAACACCTCAAAGCCTATTTCTAAGTTATGTAAAGGATATTTAGGGCATATTTAACTTATGATCAAGTTCCAGAATGTTCGTTACAGTACAAATCGGCATACTTTCGCAGTTTGTCGAAATTAGTCCCTATAAGCGAATAAACTTGATTTCGCCACACCAAACCCTCCAAAACTTATTTCTAAGTTATGTAAAGGTTATTTAAGGTATGTTAAGCCTATTTCACTATTCCAGAGTGTTCCTTGCATTAAAATGGTTATATATACGCATCAGTGCGCGTATAACCTTCCAGAAAGCGATTTAAAGCTTGAAATCGAACATGAATTGATATGTGCAAACAATACACGTATTTTTACAAATCCCAAGTATGAAACACAATATTTCATAAATTTGGTATTTGTTTGATGGTCGCAGAGGCACAGGTTTCATAGCTTAGCTGAGTTGAACTGTTTATAGTTGCACGGAGCGGGTGCATTGTTGTTATTGTTGTTGTTTGCTTGGTTTATCTGGGTTATCAGGTTTGGGAGTACAGCAGCGCTTTGCTGAGTGATTAAGGCTGCCATGGTGGCATCCTGAGTTTGATCATGTCGAGGAGGCACTCTGAAAGAGTAAAGAAACATGAGGGGAAACGAGTGGATGATATTGGATAGTCAAAATTGAATGCTTGAAAGAATATCGACAAAGCATGAAGATTGTGATCGTTTGTTCGTTACTTAAAACAAACAAATGACACTGTGACTAATCAAAGTAAATGGGCCATATTAATGTATCGCGAAGACATGCTTTAGCCTATAAGTGGACACTCACCCCAAGAGTTCCCAGGTAAGAGTGATTGGTCCGATACTGCGGATTTGTACGAACACTCTAGCCTTAGACTGAAAACTCGAGGTACAGGCACCCACCCTTCCAGATTGCACGTGTTCACATTCTAAAGACCCAAACTTTCACGAGTTTTTGAAAACTTTGAAGGCGTAATCCTAAGGCAAATCGTCTAAGAATAGATGATTGATTTTCAAAACAGATTGGTAATTTGTGTTCTTGTTGTGGTTGTCACCTAAAGATAGGTGACGATTTTGTTTTAAGATCTAAACACTGTCACACCCCTTTCTGCGGCGGAAGCATGAGGTGTGATCATGAAAGGTTCTCATTGCATACGAAGAGTAAACATACTACATGCTCGTAAAATAACATCAAATACCATAATTTGAAAACATAAGTTTAGCGTTTACATCGCTAAGTCGCATAAAACATTGTCTTAAAAAGTTTACAACTTTATTTAAAGATAAACATAAGCGACATCCACGAGCATGGGTAAGACCGCGCGCACATCCACTTCTAGTTACCTGAAATACATGTAAGTTTTGGAAAACGTCAACATAATGTTGGTGTGAATTCATGCAGTTTTTGTATTTCACGTTTGTATACTTTGTATAAAAACATAGTTTGAGTCATGTATAAATCAAGTTTTCATATATAAATCAAGTATTCATGTGTACTCCACGTACTTATGTATAATTCAGGTTTTTCTTGAGTACCCCACGTACTCAAGTATAATTCTCGCTTTCTTGAGTACCCCACGTACTTCAAGTTATAAATCAAGTTTTTCTTGAGTACCCCACGTACTTCAAGTTTTAATCAAGTTTTAGTATGGTATGAATTTTATGTAAATACAGTATTCCTGTAAGTATCAGGATTGTTAATGGGTTGCAAAGCCATTAACATGTGACACGACATAGGAAGTCACCAAACCTTAGGCATTTATTTGGTATATTCTGAGACACAAAAGCACTACTCGATTCTCGCCCTCACCGAGAGTGTGGCTGCCCGGCACCCGTTAGATCTAACCTTTTGTTCTGCGGTCTAGGTATATTGTTGATTAATGGTGCTTCTGTACCCTATTCGTGACACGATTTCTCGCATCATTTCTCATAACGCCTCATACTTGGTTCTCGTTCTCACCAAGTGCGCTTCTCGTATTCTTATATCTTGTCACACTTGGTTCTCATCCTCACCAAGTGTGCTTCTCATATTCTTATATCTCGTCACACTTGGTTCTCGTCCTCACCAAGTGTGCTTCTTTTTATCATACAATTTATAAACAGAGTAATATTTGTACATGTATTTCACCCCCGAAGTTATAAAACTGAAAACAGTTAAAAGAAAAGGGGGAGCATGAACTCACAACTTTGCATTCCTGTGCGTCGTAAACTTCACCGGATTTGCTTAATTAACGTCGTAACATATACGCGTTTTCTTAACGTTAGTCACTAGACTTGCGTCGCACAAGTACAGTCACTCTCTTTTGTGTATATTTTCTTGTGTTAAAAATATTTTATATTTTTAACTAAATGTCTTACTTATATTATTTTCTCAAAAATAAATATAAGCTTTTTGTATTTTGCACTTTGCACCCGAATTATGTATCTTGTATGTTGTATGTGTATTTTTGTATTTTTACTCGTTACGAGTATCTCAAAGTCATATTATTTTTACTCAAAAAAAAAATAATATATACCTAGTCCACAAAATAATCACATAATCATACAAGCGATAAATATATATTCTAAATATATATTCTAAATATATATTTAACAAGTTTTATTTATGAAAATCCACCTCCGGTATTTGGAAATTTTGTAATAAAAATCATGGCGAAGTTTGTTTGGAAAACCAGTCAAAAATATATTCATAACACTTGTCACCAAAAATATTCTAAGTGTTATTTTCTGGAAAAATTTCACCAGAGTTTCCTCTGTAACTGGAGGTGGCCACGCTTACTAGCGTATCATTTTCTTTTAAAAATTCAACCAATCAATTCCCAATCATCATCAAACTAGTCCAACATAAACATATATCGCAATCACATGAACTTGCAAGTTGTGTAAAAATGTGTAGTAACTCTTCAACACATTTAGTAGGTTTTTCCATCTCTAAAAATAAAGTCGGTTTCTTGGAAATCTTATTTTTAAAGAACATGAAGTTTTACAACTTCTAGTCGGTTTTTACGAAAATTATTTCTTTGTTAAAACTTTTGTTACACAAGTGTCCACACACTTGTTTGTTCACAAAAACACCTCTAGTTCATGAAAGATCCGACTTAAAATAAGACTTGTATATATTTTACTTGGTCCTTCGAAAATACCACTTGTAGATCTTTAGATCTACTAGTTTAGAACTCCATTTCATAAGAAAAGTCGTTTTTACACAAGTTCATGTTTGTGAGTGAAAGGGTTCGTCATCTAGTTATTTTTACACTAAACATAGTGCTAGTTCATGTTCCATGAACATGACCTAGCGTGGTTAGATGACGATCCGTTCCCCTACTAGCATCCAACAATAATAAATAACCATAACAAAACAATTTCCATAAGTTTTACACTAATATTTACTCATTAACCAATTTGTTCATCATTTTTTTTAGTAGACTTTAAACTTTGATCTTATATGTTCATGACTTGTATCCGACAAATCTCTTATTAACCACTTTAGACAAGATCAATAGGGTGTTTAGAGTCACTTACTACTAGCTCGTGGCTAGGGAAGAAACTAGACGAAAAACGGGTGGTTAATAGCGTTGTGGTGAGGTCCTTGGCAATCCGTAAGCACCGGGTCTCCTCGTATGTGATCCTTCACCTTTGTAAGTGAGTGGGATTGCAAGATTGAAATTGGAAAATGTGTGGATATGGGTGTGTGTGATCGGCCGAGAGTTAGCCAAAGGAGAAAGAAAGAGCAACTTTTTTTTTTGTTTTTTTTTGTTAAGTGATTAGTGAATGAAGTGGTTAACCTCTTGGTCCTATTTATCATCCATATTACTTGATTACCCATTAGATTATGTGTCCTCTAGATATAAGACACAAGAGATTTAAATAATCAAAAGTTGGGTGTGTGTTCCCTAGGGGAAAAATTCCGATCGGTTGGGGGTGGGGTAAAATGGTTGGATTTCAAATTAATTAGTTAAGTGATATTAGTTTAGTTAGGAATTAAAAATAAGGTATTATGTGTGTTGTAATTTATAACGGGTGTTAGGGTATTCGGGGACCCTAATTAGCTCAGAAAAAGAAAAACAAGGTCAATGTCAATATTTTTATGTTCCGGGTTAAGTCCGGTTGTTCGGTTGGATATTAATCCGTTAAAGTGCTAAATCACACTTTTTAGTGTCTTTTAAGTACCTTTTTGTATCCCTTTCGTTTCCCAACACTTGGGAAATATTCTGGATAATAAAACGACATTTCTGCATAATATTCACATGTCTAAAAGCCGAATTATTGCTGAATTATACAAAATTCTGCACTTAAAGTGCGTTTCGGGTGCTTTTTAGTGCTTATTTTTGCTTTCGCAATGTCTATAAATTAAACCCTTATATGTACTCTTGGGTTTTAATGTACTTTTGTCGTTGGACCTACACCTAGGCCTCAGTTCTAATGTCTGACTGCCTTCTGCAGTTCTGTTGACACATTGTGTCTTACCGGTGAGTTTACTAATGTTTCTGACGCAACGCTCTCGTTTATGCATAAAGCAATATTTTATAGTATACAACGTGCATGAATTCACTTGTTTATCATGTAATCAGTCAATGTTGACATTCAAGCACATAATTGCAGTCATTAAATAATAATTAAAGTGTACGGAAATTACCGGTTTGGTGCCAGTTGTCACAGTCTCCCCCCGTTAAAAGAATTTCGTCCCGAAATTCAGGCTGAGCTAACTCTCGCAGGAGTCTTCTTGAATAGGTGGGGATACTTTTCTTTAAACTCGTCTTCACGTTCCCATGTGTACTCGGGTCCGTGCTTAGAGCTCCAACGTACTTTGACAAGTTTTACGCTGCTCCTCCTGGTCTTGTTGACTTTCCAGTCGGTAACCTCAACGGGTTGTTCTGTAAATCGGAGGGCGTCATCAATATGCACTTCATCCATCGGGATGATCATGTTTTCTTGTGTTGGGCTCTTCTTCAGGTTGGATACATGAAACGTATCATGTACTCCGTTAATGTAACACCTGTGCCTCCACGGCCATCAAACAAATACCGAACCAATGAAATATTATATTTCATACTTGGGATTTGTAAAAATATGTGTATCATTTGCACATATCAATTCATGTTCGATTTCAAGCTCTAAATCGCTTTCTGGAAGGTTATACGCGCACTGATGCGTAAATATAACCAGTTTAATGCAACAAACACTCCGGAATAGTGACATAGGCTTAACATACCTTAAATAACCTTTACATAACTTAGATATAAGTTTTGGAAGGTTTGGTGTGGTGAAATCAAAGTTTAATCGCTTACAGGGACTAAAGTTGACAAACTGCGAAAGTATGCCAATTTGAACTGTAACAGACATTCCGGAACATGACCATAAGTTAAACATACAATAAATATCCTTCACATAGCTTAGAAATAGGCTTTGAGGTGTTCGGTATGCTAAAATAAACTTTTGTGTCATTCAGGGACTAAAAGTGTCAAAAAGTGCACAAGTTTGCATTTTCGCGCATAACTTACGTTCTGAATACATCCGGACATCCAAAAATTTATGTAAGCACTAAAATATTTTATTTTAGTGTTCGGCATAAGAAAAATCCATTCGTCACGTCATTTGGATCGTTTTTTGCGCTTATGCGCATTCCGTCGTAATTAAGCGAACATCGCGTTCGTACGACCAAACGAACCAACAACCGGCATATTTTTGAGCATGTTTCATGTCCACAATGTTTAGGCATCATTTTAGGGCCTTAAAGTTGGCTTTACGGGCCTTGGAAGTGTCGGAAATGGCCTTAAACACGTGCAGGGACTGAAACTGTAATTTCTGAAACTTATTGCTGATCTGTGACTGCTAGGCGGCCCGCCTCAGTTCCTGAGAATCCTTAGGCGGCCCGCGAGGCCCCTTCTGACCAGATTAAGTGCATTTAACCACAAGTTGCAGCTGTTTGATCCTCCACCACATGTTCTAACTTGCTTAGTCAGATGATAAGCATCAATTTTAGCTTCCATAACCTTCCAACAAGTGTACGGATGGGATCGAATCACGGTTTCCATGAAACGATCTCAACGGTGCACCGAATACTATAAATACCCCATGCCCCCCATTGCATAACTTACAAGAATTCTGATTTGAGAAACTCTAAGTTGAAACCATTGTTTCATACCTGAGATTCTTGGATCGGGATTAGCATTCGGGGACCCTGGGTAAGTATTCTTTCGTTCTTTTCCTTATTTTATTGCTTTTCGAGTCAGAAAGTCAAACTTTGTTTGACTTTCAGCGTTGACCAGTAATGGTCAATGCGAAGTTCGTTTGAACTTCGCAACGTGAGTGTAATCACGTTGGTCATAGTCCCTTGGGACTATGCCCACTGATTACCACGTTGTCTAGGGTCGTAGGGTAGGCGATCTAATAAATCGCCTATACCTTCGAACCCGACCCAGTTTGGTCGATCATTAGGATCCGACCAAATACATTAGGTGACCATAGTAGGTAGGGAATAACCTTCCGAGGTTATACCCTATGGTCACATCGTTTGAGTAGTTGTATGATAGGTAGTTTATATGCCTTAGGTAAATTACCAGAATACCCTTTTCATTTATAATTGGTAATTAAGCATATGTAACCTAAACTTTTGTCACATAACTGATTATGTAACATATTTAGGCATATAACACTTGCCATAGGACTAGTTAGACGGTCCGAACGCGTTTCACGCGCACGACGCGTTAAAGTAGCATAAGTTACCTTAATGGGTCGCGATGGGTCGAAAGCACTTAGGTTAGTCTCAATGTAGTATGTAGGCCTTGTTAAACCATATCATATGAGTTCCAATACTCATTTGGTTTACCAAGCCTCATTCTATCCGATCTCCCGATTTAAGTCCGGTTTATTTATATAGTTTTAGTTTGCCGACTGATTCCGTGCTCCCTCTAGCTTTGTTTGGTTGTTGTTCAAGACCTCCAAGCATTATCAGGCGAGTACATTATTCCCCTATTTTACTGCTTTCAATTGTTTTGGGGTGACTCATATGTGCTAAATGTTTTCAAGGCTTTAAC
Source organism: Helianthus tuberosus (assembly GCA_030545235.1). Taxonomy (NCBI): domain Eukaryota; kingdom Viridiplantae; phylum Streptophyta; class Magnoliopsida; order Asterales; family Asteraceae; genus Helianthus; species Helianthus tuberosus. Next base: position 61,809 of record JARYGA010012555.1, on the reverse strand, counting down.
GATGATAACAAAACGATTTTCGATGTTATAACGATGGTTTCTAAAACGATTAAGACGATTTATACAAAACTAATAACGATTTCAATAAAGTGAACAAACTTGTTGGTTGGGTTACATAACAAATGACATTCATTAGCAATGATCAAGCCGACTAGTATTAGGTTATGGTACCATAGGATCTGACAAATCCCGTTATTTACTACACCCGTGGTTATGTGTGGGTATGGTAGGTAGCGACTGAATCTGTAATTATTAACTTACCCTATGGAGGTTTGTTAATACGAAAACGAGAAGCGACGAAAACGAGAAGCGACGAAAACGAGAAGCGATGAAAGTCACGAAGGTTTGAATGTTATTAGCGAGACGACCTTATAAGTAGTTTCACGACCTAAAACGAATTAAACGATTTACGATTGGTTTTCACACGATGTTTTAACGATTGGGTAACGATTGGGTTTCACACGATGTTTTAACGATTGGGTAAACGATTGGCTTCAAAGCGATATACGATATTATTTTGGTTATACATATTACATGATTTACATTTGGGCATGAACATTACTTTGGTGGTTTGGTTTGGATTAAGTGATTAAGTAACAATGCGTGTGGAATATGATACAAGCATGGTGGATACGCCGCTGGTACTTCCTATATATAAGTGTTTGTATGGTATTACATATTGTAGCGTTATTTGAATCATTTCAGTTTGAGACATAGAACATTTTATACAAGTAACATACTTTTCACAAGACATTTATTTACAAACAACTTATCTTATACAAACTCATTTTACATGGTTATTCATTTAATCATGCATTATTCTCTTATTTATACATATCACCTGAACTTATCATTGTTTTTCAAATAATTTACTAAAACAAATGTTTTTGGGTTAAGAGTCATGGCTACGAGGTTTTACAAATTATAACCCGCTTGATTTGAGTTGGTTAATTAAGTTGCAATATTATACTCTTTTCAAAACAAGGTTTTTAAATAAAGTATTGTAACGTCTAAACTAGCCATGATTTCGACACTCCTACAAAACCTATGTACTCGCCAGCATTTCTTTGCTGACCTCGTTTTCACATATGTTTCAGGTATTGTTGAATGATATCGATTGATAAGATGCATGCTCACATAGGACTGGACAAGGCCTTAGTGACTCAATAACAATGATAGACTATGTTTAAATAGTGTATTTAGATTTCAAGACGATGTAATTATTCAATGTTTAATAAAACGAAACACTTTTTGGTATCCATGGTTATGAAACATTAATTCTGTTGCAACACGCCCCGATGTTTCCGCCGCGCTTTGTTGTTTTACGCGGTCGGGGTGTGACAGTTAAGTTCTTCCGGTAACTCCAACTTGTATGCCACGGTACCAATTCTTTTCAATATTCCGAATGGTCCGATGTATCGTGGATTCAGCTTTCCACGCTTTCCAAATCTGACTACGCCCTTCCAAGGTGAGACTTTTAACAACACTTTGTCTCCCACCACGAATTCTACTGATTTTCTTTTCAGATCAGCGTAGCTCTTTTGTCGATCTCGAGCCGCCTTAATGCGCTCTCGGATCTGCGCAATCTTGTCGGTTGTCTCTTGTACAAGTTCAGGACCAACCATACGTTTATCTCTGGCATCTGCCCAACATAAGGGCGATCGGCATTTGCGGCCATACAGAGCTTCGAACGGCGCGGCTTTTATGCTCGTATGATAACTGTTATTGTAGGAGAACTCAACTAAAGGTAGATGAGTATCCCAGCTGCCGCCCAGATCCATGACACACGCGCGAAGCATATCTTCTAGCGTTTGTATAGTCCGTTCGCTCTGGCCGTCTGTTTGTGGATGGAATGCCGTGCTTAGATCTAACTGAGATCCAAAGGCTTCCTGAAATGATTGCCAGATTCTTGAGACAAAGCGTCCATCTCTGTCTGAAATGATTGAGATAGGCACTCCATGACGTGCCACAATTTCCCTTAAGTATATCTCTGCAAGCTTTCCAGTGCTATCCTTCTCTCGGATTGGTAGGAAATGCGCAGATTTCGTCAATCGATCAACTATTACCCATATCATATCGTGCCCTCTCGGGGTCCTGGGTAATTTCGTTATGAAGTCCATCGAGATTTGTTCCCACTTCCACACGGGAATCTCTGGTTGTTGTAGTAGGCCGGACGGTTTCTGATATTCGGCCTTAACCTTAGCACAGGTTAGGCATTTTCCAACATAGACAGCAACGTCGCTTTTAAGTCTCGGCCACCAGTAATATTCCTTCAAGTCTTGATACATTTTGTCCGATCCTGGATGGATCGAATATCTCGATTTGTGGGCTTCATCAAGGATGACTTCTCGTATGCCACCATAGAGTGGAACCCAAATACGCTTCTTGAAGTATAAGGCTCCCTCTTCGTTTGGCACCATGTATTTCAGCATACCCCGTAGGTATTCAGCTTTACGGTTCTCTCCTTTAAGAGCTTCTTGTTGTGCATCACGAATGCGTGCAGTAAGGTTCGTTCGAATAGTCATTTCTAACGCTCGAACCCTTAGGGTCTTAACCCTTTCTTTTCGGCTCAACGCGTCCGCTACAACGTTTGCCTTTCCAGGATGGTACTTGATCTCACAGTCGTAATCATTTAGCAGCTCGACCCATCGCCGCTGGCGCATATTCAATTCCTTCTGATCAAATATGTGTTGTAAGCTTTTGTGATCTGTGAAAATTGTACATCGAGTACCATATAAATAGTGTCGCCAGATCTTCAAGGTGAATACCACCGCACCTAGTTCCAAGTCGTGAGTGGTATAGTTTCTTTCATGAACCTTTAATTGTCTCGAAGCGTAAGCGATGAATTTTTGGCGTTGCATGAGCACACAACCCAAGCCTTGTCGTGAGGCGTCGCAGTATACCACGAAGTCTTTAGTGCCTTCGGGTAATGATAGTATTGGTGCATCACAGAGCTTGTTTTTAAGCAACTGGAAGGCTTCATCCTGCTTGTGACCCCAGTCGTACTTCTTTTCTTTCTGTGTAAGGGTCGTTAGCGGTTGAGCTATCTTTGAGAAGTTCTCGATGAAACGTCGGTAATAGCCCGCTAAGCCCAAAAATTGTCGTACTTCGGTTGGGGTCTTGGGAGCTTCCCAATTCTTTATTGCTTCTACCTTGGACGGGTCTACATGAATGCCCTTCTCATTCACAACGTGACCAAGAAATTGTACTTCGCGAATCCAGAATTCGTATTTCGAGAACTTTGCATAAAGCTTCTCTTTCTTCAGTAGTTCCAAGATGGTTCTGAGATGTTGCTCGTGCTCTTCTTTCGTTCGTGAATAAATCAGGATATCATCTATAAATACAATCACGAATTTATCGAGATATGGTTTGCATACGCGGTTCATCAGATCCATAAAGACCGCTGGTGCATTCGTCAGCCCAAACGGCATCACAAGAAATTCGTAGTGCCCATATCGCGTTCTGAATGCAGTCTTTGGTACGCTTTCCTCTTGGATTCTCAGCTGATGGTATCCAGATCGAAGGTCGATCTTGGAATAGTAGCTTGATCCTTGCAGTTGATCAAATAAGTCATCAATCCTCGGTAGCGGGTACCGATTCTTGATAGTGAGCTTGTTCAGTTCCCTGTAATCGATACACATCCGTAGTGTTCCATCCTTCTTCTTCACGAATAATACTGGAGCTCCCCAGGGTGAGAAGCTTGGCCTTATGAATCCTTTATCCAACAACTCCTGGAGCTGTGTAGATAATTCTTGCATTTCGGATGGCGCAAGTCGATAGGGTGCCTTGGCTACAGGAGCGGTTCCTGGAACCAAGTCTATATGAAATTCGACTTGTCGTTGCGGAGGTAGTCCTGGCAGATCTTCGGGAAAAACATCAGGGAATTCCTTCACCACAGGAATGCCTTCGAGTTTTGGCTCCACAGCCTTCTTGTCTATAACGTGTGCTAGGAAAGCGACACATCCTTTCCTCAAGCACTTCTGTGCCTTCATACAACTGATGATTCGAAGAGGCGCGTCTCGCTTTTCTCCATGCACGATGAGAGTTTCATCATTCGCCAGAGGGATGCGAATGATTTTCTCATGACATACAACTTCAGCTTTGTTCTTGGACAGCCAGTCCATTCCGACTACTACATCGAAGCTACCCAGTTGAATAGGTAAGAGGTCGATGCTAAATCTTCGTTCACCAAGTTCCAATGAGCAGCCTCTAACGACTTCGCCCGATTCAACAAGTTTACCATTGGCTAGTTCTATGGAATAAGGAATTTCTAATATACTAGATTCTATTCCAAGTATGCGTTTAAATTCCAAAGACATGAAGCTATAATCGGTGCCAGTGTCAAATAATATGGATGCAAAGTGATTGTTAATGAGAAACGTACCGGTGACCACGTTAGGGTCCTCGCGTGCGTTCTTTGCTCCAATCACAAATGCTCGAGCCTGAGCATTGTTTCCCTCTGGGCAGTCCTTCATGAAATGATCATTGCTTCCACACTTGAAGCATCCTTGGTTTCGCCCTTTCCCGTTACCATTCTTGCTAACGGCACCATGTCCATTCCGATTCTTTCCTTTTCCCCAACAGTCTTCTACTTGATGACCCAACTTACCACAATTGTCGCACCTTGGAATGCGACAAGCTCCTTCATGATGATACTTACATTTTTGGCATCTAGGCATTGAGCCTTGGTATGCTTTGGTTGCATGGGTTTTCGCCTCCTGAGCCGGGTTAGCGTCACGCTTCTTGTTGTTGAAACCTTTGTTGTTACGAGTTGCTTGATTCATATTCGAATGCTTTCTCTTCTTGTCACCGGACGACTCAGCATGTGTCTCGGTCTTCTCTGTTGGGTTCAGTGATAACTTCTTCATACGAACACAATCTTCGGTCAGGCTGACAGCCAGAGTTACAGCCTCGGTGATTGTTTGTGGTTTGGCCGACGTCACGATGCCACGAAACTCTGGGGCCAGTCCCCAAATGTAGCATTCAACGCGCTTTAATTCCGGAGTCACCATGTAGGGAAGCACTCTAGACAGATCGTGGAACCTTCGAGTATAACCATTAATGTCAGCACCTTCCATAGTCAAATGCCAGAACTCCGTTTCCAGCCTTTGGAGTTCAGCGCGAGAGCAATACTTCTCTCTCATTCTTTCCTTCAGTTCCTCCCAAGTTAGGCCATAAGCGGCATCGTCACCCAAGGTTTGGGCTTGCAGGTTCCACCAAGTCAGAGCTTCATCGACAAACAACCCAGTGGCAAAAGTGACTTGCTGGTCCGCGGTACACTTGCTCATGCGGATGGTAGCTTCTGTCTTCTCCGTCCAGCGTACAAAGGCTACTGCACCTCCCGTGCCGTCATAGTTCATCGGCTTGCAGTCGAGGAACTGCTTGAAAGTGCAGCCTGGAATTGATTCAACCAATTCACATGTGATCAATCGAAGAAATAATGAAACAAAGACCGTTCATAAATTTCTCCATGCTTAGTAAATCGTCTTAAGGTTACCTTGAGCTGCATTGCCTCCAGACGAATCTCCATTCCCATTACGCCTAGCGTTGCTTGGTCCTCCACTGTCTTGAGTACGGTTTGCCTCGTACTGGGCGATAGCAGCGGAGATCCTTTCCTCCAGTAGAGCATTCAGCTCCTCAGCAGTTCTTGGCAGTGGGGGGAGGAGGAGGTTGGTCGTCATTGCGAGCATTCACAGCTTTCCTGGGTGCCATGTTCTGACAGAACATCACACAACAGGGTTAATTATTTGTTTGATATCGTCATACTAGACAGTAGTAGTATATATATATTCACAGGTATATACCACATAAGTGACATCAAACAATTATTACTCTAGCAGAGTACGTAGTAGGCTTGCACTGAGGGAATCTACACGTGACAAGACTTGCTGTGGATTTTGTGCACTGAATTCCATAATTATGTATGCATCCATAATTATGTAACTCCTTGCACAGTCCGCACAGTTCGTTTCATCCTCGTATTTCTTCCTTCAGATGGGCCATCGCTTTTAGGTAAAGCCACGTATACTTGTGACATTCTTCATCTAGTATATGCTAATTATCACACATAATTGCAAGCAGTTTCTAGTCAACGACAAGTGCTACTCAAGTGCACTCTAAGTCTCGTAGTGTCTTTTCTAGACTCATGTAAACCGTTTCAGGTTGTGGATGTCGCGGGACGTTTTATGCAATGAAAACTCTTTGAAAATTGTTTTCGTGAAAGGATCCTAGAGATTGTAGACTAGACTCGAGAAGGAATCCTGGTTCACTACAATCGCAGCTCTGATACCAATCTGTCACACCCCTTTCTGCGGCGGAAGCACGAGGTGTGATCATGAAAGGTTCTCATTGCATACGAAGAGTAAACATACTACATGCTCGTAAAATAACATCAAATACCATAATTTGAAAACATAAGTTTAGCGTTTACATCGCTAAGTCGCATAAAACATTGTCTTAAAAAGTTTACAACTTTATTTAAAGATAAACATAAGCGACATCCACGAGCATGGGTAAGACCGCGCGCACATCCACTTCTAGTTACCTGAAATACATGTAAGTTTTGGAAAACGTCAACATAATGTTGGTGTGAATTCATGCAGTTTTTGTATTTCACGTTTGTATACTTTGTATGAAAACATAGTTTGAGTCATGTATAAATCAAGTTTTCATATATAAATCAAGTATTCATGTGTACTCCACGTACTTATGTATAATTCAGGTTTTTCTTGAGTACCCCACGTACTCAAGTATAATTCTCGCTTTCTTGAGTACCCCACGTACTTCAAGTTATAAATCAAGTTTTTCTTGAGTACCCCACGTACTTCAAGTTTTAATCAAGTTTTAGTATGGTATGAATTTTATGTAAATACAGTATTCCTGTAAGTATCAGGATTGTTAATGGGTTGCAAAGCCATTAACATGTGACACGACATAGGAAGTCACCAAACCTTAGGCATTTATTTGGTATATTCTGAGACACAAAAGCACTACTCGATTCTCGCCTTCACCGAGAGTGTGGCTGCCCGGCACCCGTTAGATCTAACATTTTGTTCTGCGGTCTAGGTATATTGTTGATTAATGGTGCTTCTGTACCCTATTCGTGACACGATTTCTCGCATCATTTCTCATAACGCCTCATACTTGGTTCTCGTTCTCACCAAGTGCGCTTCTCGTATTCTTATATCTTGTCACACTTGGTTCTCGTCCTCACCAAGTATGCTTCTCATATTCTTATATCTCGTCACACTTGGTTCTCGTCCTCACCAAGTGTGCTTCTTTTTATCATACCATTTATAAACAGAGTAATATTTGTACATGTATTTCACCCCCGAATTTATAAAACTGAAAACAGTTAAAAGAAAAGGGGGAGCATGAACTCACAACTTTGCGTTCCTGTGCGTCGTAAACTTCACCGGATTTGCTTAATTAACGTCGTAACCTATACGCGTTTTCTTAACGTTAGTCACTAGACTTGCGTCGCACAAGTACAGTCACTCTCTTTTGTGTATATTTTCTTGTGTTAAAAATATTTTATATTTTTAACTAAATGTCTTACTTATATTATTTTCTCAAAAATAAATATAAGCTTTTTGTATTTTGCACTTTGCACCCGAATTATGTATCTTGTATGTTGTATGTGTATTTTTGTATTTTTACTCGTTACGAGTATCTCCAAGTCATATTATTTTTACTAAAAAAAATAATAATATATACCTAGTCCACAAAATAATCACATAATCATACAAGCGATAAATATATATTCTAAATATATATTTAACAAGTTTTATTTATGAAAATCCACCTCCGGTATTTGGAAAATTTGTAATAAAAATCATGGCGAAGTTTGTTTGGAAAACCAGTCAAAAATATATTCATAACACTTGTCACCAAAAATATTCTAAGTGTTATTTTCTGGAAAAATTTCGCCAGAGTTTCCTCTGTAACTGGAGGTGGCCACGCTTACTAGCGTATCATTTTCTTTTAAAAATTCAACCAATCAATTCCCAATCATCATCAAACTAGTCCAACATAAACATATATCGCAATCACATGAACTTGCAAGTTGTGTAAAAATGTGTAGTAACTCTTCAACACATTTAGTAGGTTTTTCCATCTCTAAAAATAAAGTCGGTTTCTTGGAAATCTTATTTTTAAAGAACATGAAGTTTTACAACTTCTAGTCGGTTTTTACGAAAATTATTTCTTTGTTAAAACTTTTGTTACACAAGTGTCCACACACTTGTTTGTTCACAAAAACACCTCTAGTTCATGAAAGATCCGACTTAAAATAAGACTTGTATATATTTTACTTGGTCCTTTGAAAATACCACTTGTAGATCTTTAGATCTACTAGTTTAGAACTCAATTTCATAAGAAAAATCGTTTTTACACAAGTTCATGTTTGTGAGTGAAAATGTTCGTCATCTAGTTATTTTTACACTAAACATAGTGCTAGTTCATGTTCCATGAACATGACCTAGCGTGGTTAGATGACGATCCGTTCCCCTACTAGCATCCAACAATAATAAATAACCATAACAAAACAATTTCCATAAGTTTTACACTAATATTTACTCATTAACCAATTTGTTCATCATTTTTTTAGTAGACTTTAAACTTTGATCTTATATGTTCATGACTTTTATCCGACAAATCTCTTATTAATCACTTTAGACAAGATCAATAGGGTGTTTAGAGTCACTTACTACTAGCTCGTGGCTAGGGAAGAAACTAGACGAAAAACGGGTGGTTAATAGCGTTGTGGTGAGGTCCTTGGCAATCCGTAAGCACCGGGTCTCCTCGTATGTGATCCTTCACCTTTGTAAGTGAGTGGGATTGCAAGATTGAAATTGGAAAATGTGTGGATATGGGTGTGTGTGATCGGCCGAGAGTTAGCCAAAGGAGAAAGAAAGAGCAACTTTTTTTTTTTTTTGTTAAGTGATTAGTGAATGAAGTGGTTAACCTATTGGTCCTATTTATCATCCATATTACTTGATTACCCATTAGATTATGTGTCCTCTAGATATAAGACACAAGAGATTTAAATAATCAAAAGTTGGGTGTGTGTTCCCTAGGGGAAAAATTCCGATCGGTTGGGGGTGGGGTAAAATGGTTGGATTTCAAATTAATTAGTTAAGTGATATTAGTTTAGTTAGGAATTAAAAATAAGGTATTATGTGTGTTGTAATTTATAACGGGTGTTAGGGTATTCGGGGACCCTAATTAGCTCAGAAAAAGAAAAACAAGGTCAATGTCAATATTTTTATGTTCCGGGTTAAGTCCGGTTGTTCGGCTGGATATTAATCCGTTAAAGTGCTAAATCACACTTTTTAGTGTCTTTTAAGTACCTTTTTGTATCCCTTTCGTTTCCCAACACTTGGGAAATATTCTGGATAATAAAATGACATTTTTGCATAATATTCACATGTCTAAAAGCTGAATTATTGCTGAATTATACAAAATTCTGCACTTAAAGTGCGTTTCGGGTGCTTTTTAGTGCTTATTTTTGCTTTCGCAATGTCTATAAATTAAACCCTTATATGTACTCTTGGGTTTTAATGTACTTTTGTCGTTGGACCTACACCTAGGCCTCAGTTCTAATGTCTGACTGCCTTCTGCAGTTCTGTTGACACATTGTGTCCTACCGGTGAGTTTACTAATATTTCTGACGCAACGCTCTCGTTTATGCATAAAGCAATATTTTATAGTATACAACGTGCATGAATTCACTTGTTTATCATGTAATCAGTCAATGTTGACATTCAAGCACATAATTGCAGTCATTAAATAATAATTAAAGTGTACGGAAATTACCGGTTTGGTGCCAGTTGTCACAAACACAATATAACTTGTGTTAGGGTCCTAGGAAGGTTATAGTCTAGGTCAAAGCATTACTAATAACCTAATTCCCTATAACCATGAGCTCTGATACCAACTTTTTTGTCACACCGACCGCGTAAAATAACGAACCGCGGCGGAAACGTCGGGGAGTGTCGTAACAGAATCATTGTATCACAACACATGGTGATTAAAGTTTTGTTTTATTCCATTAATGAACTCATTGTTTTAATACCAACCAGTTAAATACAAATAATTGTCTTTCAAATTTTAAAGTCGCTAAGGCACGAGTCCATCCTATGTGTAGCATGCGTCAATAATCATCATATAGTAGAACCTGAAACATATGTGAAAATAAACGTCAGCATAGAAATGCCTGTGAGTAACATAGGTTTTGTGAATTAGATTCATGGCTTTAGATAACACAAGAAAAGGTTTTATGTTTACAAAAAAAAATAGCCATGAATCCTTGTAAATAGTTTGGTTTCTAAACACATTGCTTTGATAAAAAGGTTTGTAGTATATACAAAAATATACTTTGGTTTTGAAATAATCAGATAAGGAGTATATCAAAATATACTTTAGTTTTGAAATAGTTAAATAGAGAGTATATCAAAATATACATTGGTTTAAGAATGAAAACATCGGTAGTATATCAAAATATACTTCGGATTTGAAAGTAGCATATCATACTATGCTTTGATTTGAAAATAGCATATCAAAAATGCTTTGGTAGTACATCAAAATTTACTTTAGTTTCTGAAATAGCAAAGTCGGTAGTATATCGAACTATACTTTAGTAAAACAGTATCACGTTGGTAGCATATCAAAATATGCTTAGGTAGTATATCGAAATATACTTTAGTCGTGATTTGGCAGTATATCAAACTATACTTTAGTAAACAATAGCATATCAAACTATGCTTTGGTTTTGGAAATAACATAAGTTTTTATGGCTTAACTTGAAAACATTTGTAATCTATACATTGGTTACATAATATCACGTTGGCAGCATATCGAAATATGCCTTAGTGGTATACCAAAGTATACCATAGATCGTGATTTGGCAATACATTCAAACCTAGAGTATCAAACTACACTTTGGTGACTACAGAAATACCACAAAGGCAATTCTATTTGGATAAAACTTTGGTTTCTGACATTCCATACAACAGGAATGGGGTGTCAAGTCCTATAGCGCTATATCGTACTACCAATCGGCTTGATCATTATTAATGAATGTATATGTAAAATACGCACCAACAAATAGTCTTACAAACTTTGAAAATCAGTATTTAAGCCATAGACAATCGTTCAATTCGTCAAAAGATAAGTACTATGCATGTGAAAACATATAGCTTGAAATCATGAAGATAATGAATAGGCACATATGAATCACCCCAAAACATTTAAAAACGTAAAAGAGGGGACTATGTACTCACTTGAGATTGCAAGTATCCTTGATAAAGTGACCTAACAAAGCTCGGGAAATCAAGGAATCAAGTGGCACCTAGTATGGAATCACTATGTTAATAAACAGGACCTAAATAGGGAGATCGGGTAGAATGAGGTATTGTAAACCAAATGAGTGTTGGAACTCATATGATATGGTTTATCAAAGCCTACATTCCGATTTGGAACCTATCCTAAGTGCTTATGACCCGTTAAGGTAGTTTACGCTACTTTGACGCGTCATTTGCGCAAAAGCTCAGAGGGTCTAACTAGTCCTATGATAAGTCTTATATGCCTAAACATGTTTAATAATGTTGCATAATCAGTTTAAGTGTAAAAAACTTGGTTACATAGGCTTAAATTCAAATTATGCATGAAAAGGGCATTTTGGTCATTTTCCTAAGGCATATAAACTACCTATCATACAACTAATCAAACTAAGTGACCATAAGGTATAACCTCGAAAGGTTATTCCCTATACAACTATGGTCATAAAATATGTTTGGTCGGATCCTAATGATCGACCAGACGGGTCGGGTTCGAAAGTCTAAACGGTTGTCAAGACCGCTTGACTTACGACCCTATATAAGCACTAAACTAAAAGTGACGAGTTAAACATGTTAAAACATGTTTAACTAAGTTAGAAAACTGATTTGATATCAAAACAAAGTGTTTTGATACTCGAAAATAGTTTCGTCACAAAATACACATAATCGTGCATTTTGACCTAAACTTTGACTCGTCACTTCGACTAATCAACGTGGTAATCAGTAGGTATAGTCACAAGAGACTATAACCATTGTGATTACGCTCATGTTGCAAAGTTCAAACGAACTTTGTCTTGACCAAATCAAGGTCAAAGCTGAAAGTCAAACATTGTTTGACTTTGTTGCTCAAAATAACAAGACAAGCATGAAGTAACACTTACAAGAGTCCGATGCTTGAAAAGAAGACTAAAAATGCTCAGGTAGGTGGCCTTCAACAATGTGATTGCCTCCACTTAGAGCAGGTTAGAGAAGAAAATGAAGATGAGCAAGGAACCATGAAAAGCCCCTTACTATTTATAGGAAATCATGAATCATTGGATCAATGCCAAGTGTTTTTGAGTTGATCAAAGTATGATCAACACCATACACATGTTAGCTACTGATTTAGGGGCTTGGGGAACTCTTAAACCAGCTCATAGTATGCAAAAACTAGGATTAAAAACAAGTTCTGCAGCTAATTTGAACAATACATTGAATCTGCCCAGCATCGTCTCTGGCACCCCATGAGAGACTTAGGCTTGTCTCTCGCCCCCCGCCAGAGACCAAAATATCAGAAATGTCAGAAATGGTCCCTGCAGTCTCTAAACTTGTTTTTTGACACGTTTAACCCCCGTTAACCCAATTTCAAGGCTCTACAAAGATGTTAAAGCATAGGGGGCTTGGAAAATGCTTGAAAATATCACGGATGTCGGTTCGTTTGGTTGTACGGTCGCGTTTTTCGGTTAATTACGACAAAACTAGAACGAACGCGAAAACGATCCAAATTGCGCGACGAAAGGTATTTTTGCATTCCTATCACTAAAATATAATATTTTAGTGATTATAAATTTTTTGGATGTCCGGATATGGTCAGAACGCAAGATATGCATATATATGCAACCTTATGCAGTTTTTGACGCTTTTAGTCCCTGTTGATCAAATAAGCATATTTTCTCACACCGAACCCCTCAAATTTTATTTCTAAGCTATGTTAAGGGTATTTAGGGTATATTTAGCTTATGATCTTGTTCAATGATGTACGTTGCTATATGAATTGCAGACTTTTGCAGTTTGTCACAAATAGTCCATGTGGTCGAATAAACTTGTTTTCGCCATACTAAACCCTTCAAAACTTATTTCTAAGTTATGTAAAGGTTACTTAAGGTATGTTAAGCTTATGTTACTATTCTGGGGTGTATGTTTTGTTAAACTGATTACATTTGCGTAATAGTTTACGTAAAACTTCCAGAAAAGCTTCTCGAGAGTTCGGAATCATACGAAATTTGATATGTGTACTTATCACATGTAATTGTACAAATCCCAAGAATGAAATACAAGATTTCATTGGATTCGTAATTATATGATGATCATAATGACACAACTGTCACAATTCTAACTTGCTGCGATTCTTACCGAAACGCTGGCGAATTGCTGTCCAAGTATTTTCAAGTAAGATCTATCATTTTTACATGATTACCCAACGTTTTCCACTACGATTTTCCACAAGATTCACTTCGTATTCATCAAAACTTCTTCATTTTCATTCAAACTTCATCTTTTTTACTAAAAAGTCCATCTATTTCATCTAAACTCAGTCCCTTTCATGACAAATCTTCATCTTTTTCATCAAATCTTCTTCATTTATCACTGATCTACACTTAAACGAGTGTTTTGGGTCTAGCTTTGGCTTCCCAAGTTGTAGATTTGAAGATCTCATACTCACCAAGTGTTAGATTTAAGTGGAAACCCTTTTTCAGCTTAATTTTACACCAAAACGGACCTAAAACGACAGGTATTTTGTTCACTGGATAGTGGGACGAGGTAGTGTCAAAACCGTCTCGAATAGGACTTGAAAATTGTAACATCCCGATTTTTCGTGGTATTAAAATATGTATAATCTTTCAAGTAAGTTTGTATTAGTGGAAATAGTATTTTATAACACTCCTAAAATACTAAATTTCAGTTATCATGTTTCATTATGATATTAACATGAAGTATTGTAACTAGGTATATTAAACCTAGTTAAAATATTAGTTATCTATTAGTGAAAATAGTGCTTTGACCAAACTAGATAACTAACCAAAACATAAGGGCCAAAAGTGAATATGCTAGAACCTTAGATAAATAAAAACAAAAAAAAAAAAAAGAAAGGGAAAAAGAAAAAGGGCGTGACCCGGAGGTCACCCCTGTGCGACGCAGGACAAGGAAGAAGGAGATGGAGACTGATTTCACATGAGGATCACGAAATTGGAGGGTTGAAGTCTCGATTATGTCATCTTTGCTTGATTCTAAGACTCGAGTAAGTGATTTCATATGTTGTTTGATGAAATTCAAAGTAGTGTTCTTCATGCTTTTTGTTCAAACCACGAAATTAGGGGTAATTATGTGTGATTTTGGTGTTGAACAACCATAGTCTTTATGCTAAACTGATTGATTGTAACTTTTGAGTTATGGATTCATGTTGCATGTTATGATTTGGGTTCAAATTCAAGATTTGGTGATTAGGGTAGAGATGTATGGAAACCATGTGTGAAGTTGCTGACCAAAATCTGAGTAGAAACTAACGATCCTAAAACAACGATGATTTTGTTTAAAAAACATAAAAGATGATACTATTTGAGAATTACAAAGAAAGTAGACATCTTTAATGATGAATTGGGTGTATGAGAGTTCATATAAGCGTAAAAATAGTGGAATATAGTTTATGCCTGCAAGGTGTTTGATTAAATGCCTAAAACCAATATAAAAGTGAGATTTTAAAAGTTTTGCCATGTTTACTTGATTTCTAATGATTTGCTAACAATAACTTGGTGTTTTGTAAACTTAAAGCTTTGGTGAATCTAATGGTGAATGAGATTAACATAAAGTACATATGTAAATGTTATTTTCACTTGATCATCCAAACGGGCACTTGAGTGAATGAGTTAATTGGGTTGGATAATAACCCAAACTTATACACATTGGTTAGTCGATGAAATTATGGTGAAAATGACCTGTATGTTATGACTAAACACAAATGCGTGATAACGGGTCAAATGGATGTTGATAAACCAATTAACAAGTTTGGGGTAAAAGAATGATTTAGAACACATGTTTGATGATGGGTTAGATAAGTAACTAGGTATTATGAGATAAATGCCCATGTTACGTGTTCTAATGATTTGCAAGTTTGATTTGTTGTCAAGATAGGTGGCATAATGTTTGGATGGCAACGGGTCAAACGGGTGATAAAGCAACAACATTCCTACGGGCAAAGGTGAGTGACTCGAGTATGTTTGGAGTCTCATTGATTTAAATAGTCTTATTGTTGGCTTAATTTCTTATAGTTAAGGTGGTTTAATGAAACTTATTGAATATGGTTTAACTTAACAATAACGTATTGTTTTAGCGATGTTTTGGGGGGTTTTAACCCATCAAAAAAGAGTACACAATGTTAATGGGTCGAGATACCCAAATGCTGAAAATTCAGCTTATTTCTAGATTTTTGCTAGTTTTTAAAAATTCATAGAAAACCAACCGAAAGTTTGTTCGGGGCGTATCTTATATCCACGGAAAGGTCTCGGAGTCACCGTTAATAAGAATTTTCGTTTGAAGTGAAATACTCAATATAAATATAGGAAAATACTGAATTACTACAGCTGCATAAAGCTGAGTAAAAAACATAAATTTTATAGTACTTGCATAATCTTAGGGAATTTATAAGGAACCAATGGGATGTGATTATGTTGTTGTTTTAAACCCATGTAGCTATATATATTACATGAGTTGAAGTGAGTGATTCCTTGAATATGGATATGTATGCTAAATTAAAAAGTCATGGGTGTTGTAACCTGCATGTGCAAAAACATGTGTTCATTTAGTAGTGCTTATGAATGAATGACACTTGTGTCGTAAAAACTATATAACGTATTGGAGTATGTTATGGATACATGTATGAATTATTAAGAGTATGTTAGATAATAATGATTGTTGATAATGGTATATATTGTCTAATGAATTACAACATAGATATGTTGCAGTTTACCATTTTATTTATATTGACCGAATCAATTTGATAATGGTTTACTTTGAAGTTTCCTTGATTCTATATTAGCAGGGATATACATGAGACATAAAAAAAGGGCATCCATATTAGAATGGAGAAAGTCACAAAATGCATGACTTGGGATAATGAAGTGGTGGCTCGATATTGTTTCGTTGGGCATTATGAGCATTGAATACTCCGTTATGTTTCGTACAAAATCATATTATGAGTCCTCACTTAACAAAAGCTAATATTTTGGTGTTTTCAATGTAGGTGATAAGTCATGAAAATCAACGGGGTGACTTGAACCAGAATCATGAAAGAAGAAAACATCTCACAAGTCATTCACCAATAATCCGGTTCAATCTATATATAAGTCATAATTATGCTTACTGTAGGAATATATAATTTCTCGGTTGAGGCTAATAATATGGTAATGTTATATGACAGATTCGGGTGGTAGGAAGGCGAAAGTGATCAAGTTTTTGAAGCGGGTCAACGATGTGAAGATTTAGTGACGCCTTGTTCACTAAGTAATATGGGTTTTCTTATTGGGTTAAATTGACTTAGTTATTTGCATTTTAGAGTTTAACTTCAATGTTTATTTTAGCCAAGTGCTAGTATGTCAATGTAGTAGTGGGTTATATTTGTTTTATAAAAACCTTGGTTAATAAGCAGGTATTGTTTTCGTAAGGATTGGTCGTGATGCAAAGGGGTCATGGCAAAATTTTCTAAAAGTGTGTTTGTAATTGTTTTATTAATACGATTATGTGGATTAATAGATTTTAGGAATATTAACATTTATTAGGTAATATTAACAAAAAGAAAAATTTAGGCCTATTTTCCGCGAAGTATTATAATATTGTTTTTAACAAGTCGGGCGTTACAAAAATACATCCGATTCAGACGAAAACACGGCTCCAAACGCAAGAACAGTTACTTGTGAAAACTGGACTGTTCTGTGCGAAGCCTTGGCTTCGTACGAAGGCACTGGTTTCACACAACACCGCCCAAGTTCTCATCTGTGACTCGAACAAAGACCTCTCTGACTCTAAGTTTTATCAGTAGCTTAAGGCGGGAGGGATGAACACTCGATTTCTCAAAACAAGACGCGAAGAACACTCGATTTTGGACAAATGGAAGCAACACATGTGCGAAGTCACCACTTTCGTATGAAGGCACGCCTTCGTACGAAGGCATTGGCTTCGTATGAAGCTACTGTGTCCCACTCAACACTCTGATTCGACCGTTTTAGCACTTTGGAGGACTTACGCACTTCTGTTCCTGAACGCAGGCTGATCCGGTGCCCTTTCCACTCCATCCAGACCGTGTTTTACTGCTAAGCACACACTGTGAGTATACTTGACCCCTTTTCACTTTAAACACACCTTTTGGGGTGTAACATACGTTCGTACATAAATACACTTATCAAACATATCACATGCTTAAACTATTTAACACACGCGAATGACCAATATACATATTTACACGTGATGCCTAATACATATGTGCTAGGACTCTTACTCATGATATTCCACCTTAGCTAGTATAGTACTACAGTTCGACTCACACCCGAAGGGGTCTAGCTAAGAATAACTCGCACTGCTCCTTCGCAGTCATCTCGGGACTTAGCTGGAAGTATTTGTCTAGTTAGTATATATATGTTGTGTGTATCTCGTTTATGTATGCGGAAATTCACAGCACTTTTATCTACTTTATTATTATTATATCGAGCCTGTATACTCGCCAATAGATTTTTGTATTGACATTATTTTAACGTATGTTGTAGGTTAATCGCAGGTTATCATGAATCAAGATTAGGAAGTCTAGAAAACTCACTTAAATTCTAGGTTGTCGGATTTGTATTGTTTGAGAGACAGGAAATCTGTATAACTGTTTGTTGAAATATTGTTTATTAGTATGGTATAATGAACGTATTAAATATTGTCACTAAATAGTTGCTATAGATTCTCTTGAGCAATCTGATTCGCCTAGTGCCGCGCCCCGATAATTCCGCCATCGGTTGGGGTGTGACACGTCCGTACAATATTTCACAAGTAATCTTTGAGCATATGAAAGCCAATGCAACCGACGAAAAGTTTCTACAATATGAAGAACTTGCTAGAACCCAGCTCCTTTTTTAGCATCTTCTTGACCGATGCCACACTGAAATTCCCATCCTGTTCTCCGACCCATTGCCACTTATCACTTCTGTCCCTTAACTCAATGTTTTCCAGCAAAGCCCTCTGCTGGATCAACTCATCAGTTTCAACGCTCGAAGTCGGCTACCTCTTCCAGTTCCACTTGTACCCAGATCCATTTTCCTTACCCCCAATTCGATCACTGACCTTACATCTTTTCTCCGACTCAAGGCTAAATAATCCAGGGAATTTTTCCTTAAGAGGTTCGTTTATGACCCAAGGATCAAGCCAAAATGCAGTAGAACCACCGTTGCCGATCGCACATTTAAAAAAACTCCTTAGAGGCCTGCCTTCAATCTTTGAGCTCTCAATCACCTTCGTGATAGCACACCAAACTCCGCCTATAGACTTCCTAGTCGGCAAGAACTCCCAATACAATCTATTTGTATGAATCGCATTAATCACTTCAAAGCCATTTATAATAATATAAAGGATGAAATAAATCATGATTCTTAGCAGTTTAAAAAAAAATCGCTTATCATTGTTTAAAGAGAGATTGTAAAGAACTTCCATTAATGACCAACATAATGAGGGCACTTAAAACTGCACTTGAATTTCAAATTAAGCTAATTTCATTTGGTTAAACTAAAGAACTATGTAAACACAATCATGCGTTGCTTTAAATGGGAATTGGCATGAGTTGATTGGCTGTTTAAAGAAACCCACAAGTTGGGTCAAGTTTACAAACTGTATGTGTATATAATGAAGTTTAGAATCAAATATAAAGGTTCCTAAAAATTAGAAGTCGTACAAAGGGTATCAAACGGACTCCGATTGACCTCATTCAAACGACATTGTAACCGTCTCATCGAACTCTACAATGTGAGATTTTAGGTTTTCACTTTTGGATTTATAAGTTGTAGATTTTAGAATTTCTATTTATTATCATTGTGTTATTTCTATGTTTGTGTCATTGTGCGACTCATTGTGTCTTTTTTCTCGGCATTGTGTTATATTTTTCGGCACTGTGTCATATTTTGCTCGACATTGTGTCATCTTGTGGGATCCATTGTGCCTTTGTACGATTCTTATTTTTAGGAGTATTCATAGAATAACTTAACCCATAAAAATGATACTTTACTTTTAATTTCAAATGATATAAAACCAAAAAAAAAAAAAAAAAATCACATCATTTGGTCCTGTACATATTTAATCCGATTTAACAATTTGATTATATGCAAAATAGTCAAGACTCAAGACCTCTATTATTATTTCGGGTCCCTATTTCAATACATAATTCTTATTCTAAAAAACCAAAAAGAACCTTGTGGTTTGTTTGTTTTTTGTAACTTAAACCCTATCTAGGGTTTTGCAGTTTTGGGTATGGTTCAATCTTGTTGTAATTTTCAACTTGACTTTCTATAAGTTGTCAACCTTAAAAAAGAACTCCGGCTAAGCAAAAAGATCACACATTTCGTATGATCAATGTTACTCATCTTTGTAGTTAGTTAGCACTGTAACACAAACTTTCATTCTGACATTATATCTTTTCATCTTTTGGCAGTGTTGTGGACATTCTGCTATTACTGTTTATCAACTCTTGAGAGCTAGCCAGCCATACGTTCGTTCATTCATTGCAGCCAAATTGTTTGAGAACAGTAACAGTAAAAAGAAGTTTTGATCTTTCTTTTCAGTTGTTCGGAGATCAGTTGATTTGTCTCTCCATAATTAGTCAGAAGACACATGATGTTTAAATGGACCAAATTAATTCCATGAAATTCAGTACAATATTTCACAAGTAATCTTTGAGCATAAGAAATTTGTAGGGAGTTTTGACGTTAAAACATAGAAAAATGTAAAATTGAGGATCAATTCACGGATGAAATTCAAAATTGAAGACATCATTCTGTTCAGAATTGATTCGTGTACAACCCTGTGAAATTTCATTATGAAATTCAAAGAAATAAAGATTCTAGATGAAAAATTGTGATTGAGAATGTTCTTGAAAAGTTTGAAAATGTGTCAACGGATGTACCCATCCGGACAGATGCACTCATCTGGATGGACATCAGATACTCATCCGGATGGACAAGAGACTCCATCCGGACGGATAGACAGGAGAGTCCATCCGGACGGATCAACAAGTTCACATCCGGACGGATGGGGTGGGGAAATGTACATCCGGACGGATGAGGTATGGACACTAAGGGTTTTCAAGTTTATTCATTTTAGAATCGGTACATTCAAGTGTGATTTCCATTCGGTGTGATGTGATAAAAGCATGGTGGATACGCCACTGGTACTTCCTATATATAAGTGTTTTCATCGTATTACATTTCGGGGGATATCAAACATGATGATACGATCACAGGTTGTGGAAATTAGTGGGGTAGTCATGATACTGGTGCTGAACTGTTATATTCTAGAGTATCTGACTATTTATGGGCCAAAACATAGATGAAAAATTGACGTCTGGTGGCAGAACTGTTACATTCTTCATAGAGTCGAATTTTTCAGAGATGTTAAAAGACTGAATTGCTCGGAGTGAGGGGGAATTCAGTGGGAAGATGTCAGAATTTGCAAAAATGAGGGGGAATAAAAATTTCAATGTCATATGTTAAAATTCCGACATTTTTGAAATTTGTGACACTGCAACAGTATTCGGGTGGTTCCGACTTCAAAATTATTTGGGGATGTGAAGCTGATTGTGGATGATAGCTTCCGAGATCGAGATTGCCTGAGAGGGTGAATCTGATTGTGGACGAATGCTTCGGAGATCAATATACGTTACCAGATGATTCATTGTCCGATGAAGATTTGCTGACTGTGGAGAATATTGTTTAAACGGATCAATCATTCTTACGATGCGTTAAAGTGATCACGGAAAACAGGATATCAGATATTCAGGGGGAATTACTAATTTGAATTTAATCAGTGGGGTATTTGAAGTTTCTATCAATTGTCGGTTAAGTATTTGTACATTCTTAGATCGAGCAAGCGGAATGCGAGATCGTGGTGCTTACATGTCATATAAAAAACTGAACGCGGATGTGGTTAAAGCTGAAACAGAGAATGCTGTAGTGAGTAGTTTCAAGTTGGTGATTGTTCGTGAAGGTTGCAGTTTAGCAAATCAGAGGAGACTCGTGAACTGTGCAAAAGACCTGAAGATTCATTTCAGGGGGAACATGCTCAACATTGTCAAAAAGCAAACCCGGATCATCAATCAAGGGGAATCTATTGAGGATTTCAAGATGCCTGATTGAAGTTGCAGAAAAGTTGAAGATTGCAGAATATTCAAACACAGCTCAAGGTTTTATGACGATTCGATAGTGACAGCCGAGGGGGAATCTGTTGGTGCATATTTTGTTCGTCTGCCACTGTGCGAATAGCTAGGTAGAGTGTGTGTTGATTATTGTATAGAATAGGATCAGTTGGACACGATGTTGATACTGTAAACGTCCAGCCGGACGGATGGACAAGTCCATCTGGATGGATGGACAACAGTCTAGTCCAAACCCCATCCGAATATAGGTTGTGCATTGTATAAGTCCATCCGGACGGATGGACATAGGTTCATCCGGATAGGCTGTTGCCTATAAATAGGGAGTTGGGGTTCTCAATTGGACAAGCTTTTAGATCCCTAAGGGGACATGCTGTCCGACTGGTCCCACGGTGCTGTAACTTTCAGATATGAATAGAGACCAGATTATAAGTGATTGTTCGGTGTCGTTTCTATCTTCTACTCATTTCTTGTCACACCCTGACTTTTGCAGAAGCGTATACGTGTGACTTGATCAGTTTTCATTGCATTCGATTATAATAAACAACTATATGACTAAAAAGATGTTCATCCATTCATAAGTTTTAGAAATATTACAAACATAAGTTGTTTAAGTTTCAACCAACATAACTTCAAGTTAAGTTACAAACCATCAAAAGATAATGAGTTCCATAAATGGACTTTTTAACAAAAGACTAGTTTAACCAAAGTTTTGCTTCATATATCTTATCCAGGATAAGATATACAAATCAAACCCTTCAAAAGTGGATGACATCTAATCTTGAAATTCACTTCTTGAAAACAATTCCAACGCCGAAGATCCATCTAGTTTCCTAAAATACATGTAATTTGAAAACAATCAACAAAAGTTGAGCGAGTTCATGTGTTTTATGTGAGCTCCAATAAACTTGTAAAAATTTGAGAGATTCTTTCGATAACCGGTATGTAAAGCGTCTATGAACAGATCATTAATGTTTTGCAAGGACATTAATATATGTGGTGGTGTATGGAAGTACTCAAACCTAGCGAATTTCCTCTGGTCCATCCGGCTGGAACGACATAGTCACTACATGCGGCCACACAAGGACCCATGAGTGGGGCTCGCTACACCCTATAGATCTACCACTCCTGCCCCTCGGTCTTAACAAGATTAATGGCACTTAAGAGTGTGCCTACCCAACCACACGATCTAGCAGTTCATTCCCTAGCTCAACCATACCATTGAAACATGTATTTCACCTCCGAGAGCTATAAATCCGAAAACAATTAAGAGAAAAGGGGGGGGGGGGGGCATGAACTCACCAATTTGCATCCAAGGTCTTGTGCACTCAAGGTTGCTATCCGTGAGTCGTATTACTACCTACACACGTGCTATGTTTTATTAGACACTTAGGTCGTGTAACGACTCTTAGCCTTAGTTATTTATTAAGACTTATTTTGGAATTTTGGTATACTTTGAGTTACACCCTCGGTGTATGGTGTATATATAATTTTTATAATTATATATAATTTCAAAATTTTAATATATCAGTTAAAATAATTATATTTTAACTTAAATTATTTTCATACTTAAAACCATGATTCAAGATTACTTAAAATCACTTGTTAAAACATATTTTTCTAAGTGTTTAATTTCTACAAAAATTTTGCCATAGTTTCCTTTGAAAAATGGAGGTTTCCATGCTTAAAGCATATCATTTTCTTTTTCAAAAACTCATCAACAATCATCAACAACAATACGACACTTACCTTATGCCATAAATCACATCTCTATATGAAGTCATGAACTTGAAGTTTTATAAAAACTTGTAGTATTTTAACATATTGTTTAACATGATTTATTAACACCAAAAACATGATTTTTATTTCATGAAAATCACTTTTACAAAAATTTCACCTTCACAACTTGTAACTGAGTTTTGCAAAAATTCATTTTCTTGAATTTTTTCATGGCTTAAACACTTCAAGTGTTCCATTCTTACACTTAAAACATGTTCACTTTCCTTTAAAAACCAAATCATGTTAGTCTTGAAGTAAACTTTGTTTTCTTGAAACTCTGATTTTTCAAATCCCTCATTTTTAACATCTACAACTTGTAGGAACCATTTTCATCACAAAATCAAGTTCACTTTACAAGTCCATATTTCACATAATGTGAGCTTAACATGGATCTTTCAAGATCTAGCATCATACTTGCTAGATCATGTTTTAAATCATCATCTAGCAAGCTTTTATGTGGTGACTTTACTGAAGTATATGCGCCCGTTGCTCGACTCAAGGCAATCAGAATCTTCTTGGCGTTCGCGTCATGGAAGGGATTCAAGGTCTACCAACTTGATGTCAAATCTGCATTCCTTTACGGAAAGATCAAAGAAGAAGTGTACATCGGATAACCACCGGGTTTTACCGATCCTGTGGACAAGAACAAGGTGTATCTTCTCGACAAGGTGTTATACGGATTACACCAGGCCCCGAGAGCCTGGTACGGGACGCTTTCCCAGCATCTGCTGACCAACGGGTTCACCAGAGGGACTGTCGATAGTACCCTGTTCACAAAAGAGGTTGCAGGACATCTACTCATCGTGCAGATATACGTGGATGATATAATTTTCGGATCGACGAATGATGAGTTGTGCAAAGAGTTTGAGAAGGTTATGAAAAAGAAGTTTGAAATGAGTTCAATGGGGGAGATGAAGTTCTTCCTAGGGCTTCAAGTTGAGCAACTTCCTGCCGGAATCTTCATACACCAAACCAAATATGTGAATGATGTGCTGGAAAAATTCAACATGTCCGAATCATCACCTACATCAACCCCCTGGCTACAAATCATGGCATATGTCTGGATGAAAGCGGTGAGAAAGTGGATGAAATGCTGTATCGGTCAATCATTGGATCTTTAATGTATTTGACAGCGTCACGACCGGACATAATGTATCCAACCTGCCTCTGTGCCCGGTACCAGTCGAGTCCTAGAGCATCACCCATGCAGATAGTGAAGAGAATCTTACGGTATCTCAAAGGTTGCCCAAGCACCGGCTTGTGCTATCCTCAATTTGGTGACTTTTCTCTTACTGGTTATGCTGACTCTGACTTCGGGTCCTGTAAGTTGAATGCTAAGTCCACCACTGCTGGTTGCCAGTTCTTCGGAACTCGGCTAATCACTTGGCAGTGTAAGAAACAAACCACAGTCGCTCTCTCAACTTGTGAGGCTGAATACGTTTCGGCTTCCAGTTGTTGTTCCCAGATTCTTTGGATTCAACAACAAATGAGGGACTATGGTTTGCAATTCTTAGATACACCAATTTTTGTGGACAATGAGGCGGCCATAAATATCACTAAAAATCCGGTTCATCACTCTAAAACAAAACATATTGAGATTTGACATCATTTTATTCGTGATTGCTACGAGAAAAAATTGATTCGAATTGGTTATATTCACACATATGATCAGAGAGCTGATTTTTATACAAAACCCTTTGATAAAACAAGATTTAATTATCTTTTGAAATTGAACGGGTTAAAGAATTTGTTTTCTGGGAGGTTGGTAGAGTGTGTGGCCGAGGAGGACGGCGATCAGTGTCACACCTCGACCACGTTAAAACAACAAACCGTGGTGGAAACGTCGGGGAGTGTTGCAACAGAATCATCGTTTCAACAACCATGGTAATTAAAAGTTTCGTTTTATTGATTTATCAAATAATGTACATTGTCTTTAAACCAAAACAACAAACTACACATTGTTTATAACAGTTTTTAAGTCACTAAGGCCTCACCCAGATCCTAAGTGACACAAGCTTCCTAGCAATCAACATCACGCAATACCACCTGAAACATATGTAAAAATAAAGTCAGCAAAGAAATGCTGGCGAGCACATAGGTTTTATGAGAGTATTGGATTCATGGCTCGTTTGTATGTTGCAGTACCTCATTAGACTACAAGAGTCAAAAGTATAAACCTCGTTTTGAAAAGTGTATTGCAACATAATTTAACCAACTCAAATCAAGATGGTTATAGTACGTAAAATCTCGTAGCCATGATTCTTAACCCCAAAACATTTGTTTTAGTAAACCAATTCGTAAAACATCTCGTTAAAAAAACTCGTTAATAAAACTCGTATGGTTTATATCATTTCGAAAACCTCGGTGTGTGACATCGTTTCAAATCGTTTCCCAAGTGAACTAAATAATGACACGCAATGTCATATGATAGAAGCACTTATATATAAGATGTACCAGTGGCGTATCTACCATGATTCTATCATGCTACACCCGTCCCATTATCTAATCACTACCCAAAACCAATCGTTCGTTCAAATCGTTTATTTCGTTTAGGTCGTTCCAAATCGTTTAATTCGTCCCAAAATCATATTCATTTTAATTGTGAAACTACTTATGGTCGTATCACTAATAACATTCAAACCTTCGTGACTCGACTACCTCGTTTATCGTATTAACAAACCACCAAAGGGTAAGTT
Organism: Helianthus tuberosus; assembly: GCA_030545235.1. Lineage (NCBI taxonomy): Eukaryota > Viridiplantae > Streptophyta > Magnoliopsida > Asterales > Asteraceae > Helianthus > Helianthus tuberosus. The sequence continues at coordinate 35,851 of JARYGA010012555.1, read as the reverse complement.
AACAATCATCAGATTCGGTCATTACCTACTGTGACAACTGTGTTCTGTAATCGATGTACGATGTAAAACAATGATGATTATTAATAAAACAATGTGATTTGGTGTTACTATATGTGTTTTGATGTTATTATGTGTGTATTTGTGTTTGGTGAATTTTCAATTTGATTCGACTCCAATTTCAAGCTTTAAATCACTTTCTGGAAGGTTATACGCAAACTGGTGCGTAAATGCAGTCAGTATAATGCGACAAACACTCCGGAATAGTGACATAGGCTTAACATACCTTAAATAACCTCCACATAACTTAGAAATAAGTTTTGAATGGTTTGGTGTGTCGAAATCAACTTTGTTCGATCGCGGGGACTATTTGTGTCAAACTGCGAAACTATGCCGATTTATATAGTAACGAACATTCCAGAACTTGATCATAAGTTAAAAATACCGTAAATAACCTTTACATAGCTTAGAAATAGGCTTTGAGGGGTTCGGTGTGCTAAAATAAACTTTATGCTCATTCAGGGACTAAAAGCGTCAAAAAGTGCACAAGTTTCATTTTCGCGCATATCTTACGTTCTGAATATATCCGGACCTCCAAAAATTTATGTAAGCATTAAAATATTTTATTTTAGTGTTTGGCATAAGAAAATTCCATTCGTCGCTTAATTTGGATCGTTTTTGCATTCGTTACGACTTCCGTCGTAATTAACCGAACAACGCAACCGTACGACCAAACGAACCGACATCCGAGATATTTTTGAGCACATTTTAAGTTCCCTATACTTTAACTTCATTTTAGAGCTTTGAAATGGGGTTAACGGGACTTAAACGTGTAAAAAATGCATCAAATAACAAGTTTGGGGCTTCAGGGGCCTGTTCTGCCAAATATGAAAGTATCAGACCTGCAAGGTCCTTACGGACCGTATGGTTCTGGGTCTTACGGTCCGTAAGCATGTGCCAGAACATCAGAAGCTGTTTCCAGCCTGTTTCTAGCCAATTCCAACTCATAACTCCCTTGCACATGTCATTTCCTGATGATGGGGGGCCATTTTGATGCACATGGGGTTGTAAACAAGTGTAGGGATGAGATTGAAGCACGATTTACGATAAACGATCTTAACGGTTCAAGGAAATCTATAAATACCCCATGATCTCAACCCTAAAAACCCACACCTTTGAAATCTGAATTTGTTCTCTAAGTTGATGTGTTTAACACTTCATACCTGAGAATATTCGGATTTAAAACTTCCATTCTTGGACCCGTTGTAAGTGTTCTTTCGTTCTTTTCATTCATTTTAGCGTTAAAGTCAAACTGCGTTTGACTTTCTGCATTGACCAGTTTATGGTCAATGTGAAGTTCGTTTGAACTTCATAACGTGAGCATAATCACGATGGTTATAGTCCCTAGTGACTATACCTACTGATTACCACGTTATCTAGGCTCAGTGACGAGTTGTAGTTTCGGCCAAAATGCGTATTCTTGCGTATTTTGTAACCAAACTACTCTTAGGTACAAAACCGTTTGTTTTGATACCAAACTTGTTTTCTAACTTAGTTAAGCATGTTTTAACATGCTTAGCTCGTCACTTTTTAGTTTAGTGCTTGTGTAGAGTCGTAAGTCAAGCAGACTAAACACCCCGCTCAGACTTTCGAACACGACCCGTTTGGTCGATCTTAGGATCCGACCAAACACATTAGGTGACCATAGTGTATAGGGAATAACCTTCCAAGGTTATACCTTATGGTCGCTTCGTTTAAGTAGTTTTATGATAGGTAGTTTATATGCCGTAGGTAAAGTACCAAAATGCCCTTTTTACGCCAAAATTCATTTTAAGCATATGTAACATAACCTTTGGTATCTAAACTGATTAGACAACAATATTAAACATGTTGAGGCATATTTTACTTATCATAGGACTAGTTAGGCGTTCCGAACGCGTTTCACGCAAACGACGCGTTAAAGTAGCATAAGCTACCTTAATGGGTCGCGATGGGTCGAAAGCACTTAGGTTAGGTTTCATTTAGGATGTAGGCCTTGTTAAACCATATCACATGAGTTCCGACACTCATTTGGTTTACAAGACCTCATTCTGTCTGATCTTTCGATTTAGGCGTCTATTGTTTGACTAGTGATTCAATTACTAGGTGCTACTTGATTTCTCTGGTTTACTCGAGTTTGTTGAAGTACTATTGATTGAGGATACCTTGCACTACATGTAGTACATAGTTCCCCTATTTTAAAACTTTCAATTGTTTTGGGGTGATTCATATGTACAAAATGTTTTCAAGGTTTAAACTGTCACACCCCGACCACGTAGAACATACAAAACGTGGCGGAAACATCGGGGAGTGTTGTAACAGAATTAATGTTTCACAACCATGGATATAAAAGTTTCGTTTTATTCAACAAACAAGCGAGTTACATTGTCTTTAAACAAGAAATAAAGAGTACATAACATAAATTAACTAGTTCTTGTCTCGTTTTAAGTCACTAAGGCACAGGTCCGCCTAAGTATGTCTTGATAAGTCCTATGCATCATCTCCTGAAAACACATGTGAAAATAGGTACGTCAGCATAAAAATGCCTGTGAGATACATAGGTTTTGTGAAAAAAAAATTCATGACTTGTGTTTAAGAAAATGTTTAGTCATGAACCTTGTAATTTGCTTTGTCTTGTAAATCATTTGAAAAACGATAAGATCAGATGATATGTATAAATAAATGTCAGGTTAAATGAATAACCATGTAAAAATGTGTTTGTATAAGATAAGTTGTTTGTAAATATATGTTTTGTGAAAAGTATGATATTTGTATAAAATGTTATATGTCTCAAACTGAAATGATTCAAATAACGCTACGACATGTAATACCATACAAACACTTATATATAGGAAGTACCAGCGGCGTATCCACCATGCTTGTATCATATTACACACGCCTCGTTACTTAAATCACTTACTCAAACCAAACCATCAAGATGTAATGTTTAACAATTGTAGAAATGTTTATGTATGGTCAAATACGGTTCACACGGTTCATAGGTACAAACGGTTCACAGATACAAACGGTTCACAGATACAAACGGTTCACAGATATAAACGGTTCACAGATACAAACGGTTCACAGATACAAACGGTTCACAGATACAAATGGTTCACATAGTCAAATGTTTACAACGGTTCACATAGTCAAATAGTTATAAACGGTTCAAAAATGTAATGTAAAACAATGTACTAAGTATGCACACAATGGACATACATAGCATAAAATGTAATGTAAAACGATGTACTAAGTATGCACATAATGGGCATACATAGCATGAAAGGTAATGAAATCATGTACTATAAATGTACTAATGAACATAGTAGGTATATGATGTGAAAACAGGAAAGCATGAAAGTAACAAGTAGGCACATGTGTTCCACCCCAAAACAGTTTGGAAAACAGTAAAAGAGGGGTCTATGTACTCACTTGAGATTGCTTAGTAGTCCTTGAGTAACAACCAAACAATGCTAGAGATCGCGGATATCAAACGGCACCTAATATAGGTAACTATGTTAATAACCGGACCTAAATCGGATGATTGGATAGAATGAGGGTTCGTAAACCAAACGAGTATAGAGACTCGTGTCATATGGTTTAACAAAGCCTTCATGCTAAATGAAACCTAACCTAAGTGTTTTCGACCCATTACGACCCGTTTTAGGTAGCTTATGCTACTTTAACGCGTCGTTCGCGTGAAACGCGTTCGGACCGTCTAACTAGTCCTATGACAAGTGTTATATGCCTAAACATGTTACATAATCAGTTATGTGACAAAAGTTTAGGTTACATATGCTTAATTACCAATTATACATGAAAAGGGTATTCTGGTAATTTACCTAAGGCATATAAACTACCTATCATACAACTACTCAAACGATGTGACCATAGGGTATAACCTCGGAAGGTTATTCCCTACCTACTATGGTTACCTAAAGTATTTGGTCGGATCCTAATGATCGACCAAATGGGTCGGGTTCGAAGGTATAAGCGATTTATTAGATCGCTTACCCTACGACCCTAGACAACGTGGTAATCAGTAGGCATAGTCCTAAGGGACTATAACCATCGTGATTACAATCACGTTGCGAAGTTCAAACGAACTTCGCATTGACCATAAGCTGGTCAACGCTGAAAGTCAAACAAAGTTTGACTTTCGGACTCGAAAAGCAATAAAAGAAAGAAAAGAACGAAAGAATACTTACGAAGGGTCCCCGAATGCTAATCTAGATCGAAATAACTCAGGTATGAAACAATGGTTCCAACTTAGAGTCTTTAAGATCAGATTCTAGTGATTTTGAAGTAATGGGGGGGGGTGGGGTATTTATAGTTTTCGGTCCACCGTTAAGATCGTTTCTTGGAAACCGTGCTCGTATCTTGTGCGTACACTTGTTGGAAACTCATGGTAGCTAAAAATGGTCCTTATCAGCTGAATAGGCAAGTGAGAAGTGTGTGGGTGTGGTTAAAACAGCTGGAATCTGCTGACTGTTCGATCTAATCTGATCAGGTTAGGCAGTCGCGTAGCGCGACTGGTAAGGGCCTTAGGGCTCGCGCTACGCCACTGCCCCCCCTGTTTCAGAAATGTTTCAAAACTGACAGTTTTGGTCCCTGCACGTGTTTAAGGCCTTTTTCGATGCGTTTGAACCCCGTTAACCTCATTTCAAGGCTCTAAAATGAAGTTAAAGTATAGGGAACTCAAACCATGCTCAAAAATATGCCGGATGTTGGTTCGTTTGGTCGTACGAACGCGATGTTCGCTTAATTACGACGGAATGCGCATAAGCGCGAAAAACGATCCAAATTGCGCGACGAATGGATTTTTCTCAAGCCAAACACTAAAATAAAATATTTTAGTGCTTACTTAAATTTTTGGATGTCCGGATGTATTCAGAACGTAAGTTATGCGCGAAAATGCAAACTTGTGCACTTTTTGACACTTTTAGTCCCTGAATGACCCAAAAGTTTATTTTAGCACACCGAACCCCTCAAAGCCTATTTCTAAGCTATGTGAAGGATATTTAGGGTATGTTTAACTTATGGTCATGTTCCGGAATGTCTGTTACAGTTCAGATTGGCATACTTTCGCAGTTTGTCAACTTTAGTCCCTGTAAGCGATTTAACTTGATTTTGCCATACCAAAGCCTTCAAAACTTATTTCTAAGTTATGTAAAGGTTATTTAAGGTATTCTAAGCCTATTTCACTATTCTGGAGTGTTCGTTGCTTTAAACTGGTTATATTTACGCATCAGTGCGCGTATAACCTTCCAGAAAGCGATTTAAAGCTTGAAATCGAACAAGAGTTGATATGTGTAAACGATACACATATTTTTACAAATCCCAAGTATGAAATACAATATTTCATTGGCTTAATATTTGTTTGATGGTCGTAGTGACCCAGGTGTCACAGTCTCCCCTACTTTAGGAAATTTCGTCCCGAAATTAATTCGTAGGAGTCTATTTGTGACTTTGTGTCAAATAACCACCAGAGATATGTAAGGCATAATCCTGTCATTTCCTTAACGGACATTCTTCAGAACGAAAATGAACAGACGGAGTCATTTTCCTCAACGAGTATTCTTTAGAAGCGGAAATGAAGGAATAAACAAACGGGGATTCATTTCCTCAACGTGTATTCTTCAGAAACGTAAAATGAACTTACGGAGTCATTTTCAACGGGTGCTTCATCAGAAATGGAAATGAAAGGAGAAACAAACGGATATTCATTTCCTCAACGGACAAATCTTCAGAAATGAAAATGAACAAACGGAGTCATTTTCAACGGGTGCTTCCTCAGAAACGGAAATGAATAGAAGAAACAAACGGATATTCATTTCCTCAATGGACAAATCTTCAGAAACGAAAATGAACAAATGGAGTCATTTTCAACGGGTGCTTCCTCAGAAACGGAAATGAATAGAAGAAACAAACGGATATTCATTTCCTCAACAGAAAAATATTCAGAAACGAAAATGAACAAATGGAGTCATTTTCAACGGGTGCTTCCTCAGAAACGGAAATGAATAGAAGAAACAAACGGATATTCATTTCCTCAACGGACAAATCTTCAGAAACGAAAATGAACAAACGGAGTCATTTTCAACGGGTGCTTCCTCAGAAATGGAAATGAATAGAAGAAACAAACGGATATTCATTTCCTCAACGGACAAATCTTCAGAAACAAAAATGAAAAAACAGAGTCATTTTCAACGGGTGCTTCCTCAGAAACGGAAATGAATAGAAGAAACAAACGGATATTCATTTCCTCAACGGACAAATCTTCAGAAACGAAAATGAACAAACGGAGTCATTTTCAACGGGTGCTTCCTCAGAAACGGAAATGAATAGAAGAAACAAACGGATATTCATTTCCTCAACGGACAAATCTTCAGAAACGAAAATGAACAAACGGAGTCATTTTCAACGGGTGCTTCCTCAGAAACGGAAATGAATAAAATTAACTTCTAGGCACATGACAAGGCTCGCTGTGGTTTCTGTGCACTAAATTCCATAATTATGTATGCATCCATAATTACGTAGTTCCTTGCACAGTCTGCACAGTTCATTTTGTAATGTTGTGGGGAAGGATATCAAACTTGTGATGAGGGTGACTAGACTACCATAGGGTCCTTTAGATCGACAGAGGATCTTCTTAATTAGGCCACCAAGGAGTCCTTTCATCTATATCATCACATAATATTCCTAACCAGATTTTTGGATCAATCTGTTTAACTAGACCACTCAAGGGGTCTAATTATGGAATAGTACAATATAATCCAAGGGTCTTTACTATTACGTAAAAGCCCATTGAGGATTTAATATAGTACCTTTGGATATCCTACTATGAATTCCTTATACAAAGATATGGAAGATTCTACGAGGATTTGGATAACAAAACTTGGATTACACCAAAAACATAAAAAGGGAACACATAAGCACATAATCACATAGTTGTTTAACTTGGTTATTAATTTGTTATTAATTTGTTATCGATTGAGAACGGATATGGAAATCAGTCAATGGACTTCAATGTCCTCTGAGATCTATCTGAAAAGATATGAAGATCTCCCAAAAATTCGATTTTGTTTTCAAAGAAACATAATATCTGAATTAAGGGACACAACGATTTTAGGATTCACGGAAATACCCTTAGGTACCCTATTAAAGATTTATAGTGGTACTTTGGGTATTCGTCCAGTGTAGTAACTTGCGCCTTGTACTTCGTTTCCTTGGGAGAAACGGGTACTTAGAAAATTTCGTGGAAAACGCAAGAGATCATAAAATGGGAAAAATATTTGGGGGCAGTTTGCTTTACAAGGAATACGATTCCTTGATTGTCGGTATTTTAAGAGATATGTTGTTTATACATGCAACCACATAAATACATTGCAATGTATATAAAAGATTTATTTATAAACAACGATAACAACTGTTTCTTGGACCTTGACAATTAAAGAAAATAATACATAAGGATTGATTATTTCTAAACAGCGTTGTCTTCCATTCGGTCAGATGCTCATCCCTGTGCTGGATTTGCATTAGCAAGCTTTGGGCAATTTCTTCGGAAATGACCCATCTCGCCACAGTTGAAGCAAGAACCTGGTAGAAAACGACCTTGTGCAGGATTGTTGCCAGCTTGGTTTGGTGCAGCTGCAGCTGGGCAGACTCTTGCTGTATGGCCTATAAGTCCACAAGTTTGGCATTTGCGGCACTTTACATTGGCATGATGATGGAGGCTACATTGGTTGCACAAGGGTGCAGTTCCATTGTATGGCTTCCTAGCAGGGGGTTGAGCTGGTTGGTTGGGGACGACTTGATCATTGTGAGTAACCATGGCGAAGTTCTGAGAAGCCTTTCGCTTCTTTGACCTCTTAGGGGATCCAGTCTGTTCATCCATGGTCTTTGATTCCTCGATTGGGTTCGATTCCTCGACCGGTTTCTTGTCACCTTTTCGGAAAAGTTTACCTTTCCTGATATTTGATTCAGTCAAGGTTGCAGATAGCTCAATGGCCTGTCTAACTGTAGTAGGGTTGCTGCCAGTCACAATGTCTTGTATTGAGTCAGGGAGGCCATCAATGTACTTTTCGATTGCCTTATCCAAAGGCGTGACCATGTTTGGGCATAACAGACTTAACTCCTCATAACGGTCCGTGTAGGCTCGATGCTCACCGCTGTCTTGCTCAAGATTGTCGAATTCCCTTTCCAAGGCCCTGATCTCATGACGAGGACAAAATTCTTTCATCATAAGGGCCCTAAGTTCAGCCCATGTCTGTGCTAGAGCAACTTCTGCACCACGATCTCTCATAACCCCGTTCCACCATGTAAGAGCCCTCTTCTGAAACACACTCGAAGAAAACTCGACCTTGCGATTGTCAGGGCACTGCACGTGGCGGAAAGTATTCTCAATGCTCTCGAACCATTGAAGAAGCCCAGTCGCTCCCTCAGAACCACTAAACTTGAGTGGTTTCGCCGAGTTAAAACTCTTGAAATTGCATGGACCATTGTTGTTGTTGTTGGCTTGATTCAATTGAGCAAAGAGGTTTGGGAATTGAGCAGCCATTTGCTGCGCAATGATTTCTGCCAGTTCGGCAGTCGCTATCTGGCTTTCGCGTTGAGGAGGCATTCTAAAAGAAGAAACATGAAAGGAAACGAGTGAGAGAATTAGACGAAAAGAATGAGATGAAACAAATCTGATGAAAGCAAGGATAGTGGTCATTTGTTTGTTACTACAAAGCAACAAACGTCGTCGGTGATTAATCAAAGTAAATAGGTCAAAAAATAATGTATCGCGAAGACATGCTCGCCTATAAGTGAACACTCATCCCAAGAATTCCCAGGTAAGCACAACTGGTCTCGCGTCTGATGAGATATATACGAAGTGCTTGCCTAGACAGAAAACCCAGAATACAGGCATTCACCCTTCCAGTTTGCACGTGTTCACATTATTTAAAACCCAAAATCTTGACGAGATTTTGAAAATTCAAAGGGGTTCAAAACCATATAACAGAGGATTCAAAACCTTATAATAGAGGGTTCAAAACCTAGTAATCAATCATCCTAGAACAGATGATTAGTTTTCAAAGCGGTTTTGAAATTTGTGTTCTTGTTGTGGTAGTCGCCTAAGGATAGGTGACGGTATTGTTTTATGACTAAACGCAAGTAAACTCGCGTTAGGGTCCTAAGAAGGTTATAGACTAGGTCAAAGCATTACTAATAACCTAATTCCATATAACCATTGGCTCTGATACCATCTTTTCTGTCACACCCCGACCACGTAGAACATAAAAAACGTGGCGGAAACATCGGGGAGTGTTGTAACAGAATTAATGTTTCACAACCATGGATATAAAAGTTTCGTTTTATTCAACAAACAAGCGAGTTACATTGTCTTTAAACAAGAAATAAAGAGTACATAACATAAATTAACTAGTTCTTGTCTCGTTTTAAGTCACTAAGGCACAGGTCCGCCTAAGTATGTCTTGATAAGTCCTATGCATCATCTCCTGAAAACACATGTGAAAATAGGTACGTCAGCATAAAAATGCCTGTGAGATACATAGGTTTTGTGAAAAAAAAATTCATGACTTGTGTTTAAGAAAATGTTTAGTCATGAACCTTGTAATTTGCTTTGTCTTGTAAATCATTTGAAAAACGATAAGATCAGATGATATGTATAAATAAATGTCAGGTTAAATGAATAACCATGTAAAAATGTGTTTGTATAAGATAAGTTGTTTGTAAATCTATGTTTTGTGAAAAGTATGATATTTGTATAAAATGTTATATGTCTCAAACTGAAATGATTCAAATAACGCTACGACATGTAATACCATACAAACACTTATATATAGGAAGTACCAGCAGCGTATCCACCATTCTTGTATCATATTACACACGCCTCGTTACTTAAATCACTTACTCAAACCAAACCATCAAGATGTAATGTTTAACAATTGTAGAAATGTTTATGTATGGTCAAATACGGTTCACACGGTTCATAGGTACAAACGGTTCACAGATACAAACGGTTCACAGATACAAACGGTTCACAGATATAAACGGTTCACAGATACAAACGGTTCACAGATACAAACGGTTCACAGATACAAACGGTTCACATAGTTAAATGTTTACAACGGTTCACATAGTCAAATAGTTATAAACGGTTCAAAAATGTAATGTAAAACGATGTACTAAGTATGCACATAATGGACATGCATAGCATAAAATGTAATGTAAAACGATGTACTAAGTATGCACATAATGGGCATACATAGCATGAAAGGTAATGAAATCATGTACTATAAATGTACTAATGAACATAGTAGGTATATGATGTGAAAACAGGAAAGCATGAAAGTAACAAGTAGGCACATGTGTTCCACCCCAAAACAGTTTGGAAAACAGTAAAAGAGGGGTCTATGTACTCACTTGAGATTGCTTAGTAGTCCTTGAGTAACAACCAAACAATGCTAGAGATCGCGGATATCAAACGGCACCTAATATAGGTAACTATGTTAATAACCGGACCTAAATCGGATGATTGGATAGAATGAGGGTTCGTAAACCAAACGAGTATAGAGACTCGTGTCATATGGTTTAACAAAGCCTTCATGCTAAATGAAACCTAACCTAAGTGTTTTCGACCCATTACGACCCGTTTCAGGTAGCTTATGCTACTTTAACGCGTCGTTCGCGTGAAACGCGTTCGGACCGTCTAACTAGTCCTATGACAAGTGTTATATGCCTAAACATGTTACATAATCAGTTATGTGACAAAAGTTTAGGTTACATATGCTTAATTACCAATTATACATGAAAAGGGTATTCTGGTAATTTACCTAAGGCATATAAACTACCTATCATACAACTACTCAAACGATGTGACCATAGGGTATAACCTCGGAAGGTTATTCCCTACCTACTATGGTCACCTAAAGTATTTGGTCGGATCCTAATGATCGACCAAATGGGTCGGGTTCGAAGGTATAAGCGATTTATTAGATCGCTTACCCTACGACCCTAGACAACGTGGTAATCAGTAGGCATAGTCCCAAGGGACTATAACCATCGTGATTACAATCACGTTGCGAAGTTCAAACGAACTTCGCATTGACCATAAGCTGGTCAACGCTGAAAGTCAAACAAAGTTTGACTTTCGGACTCGAAAAGCAATAAAAGAAAGAAAAGAACGAAAGAATACTTACGAAGGGTCCCCGAATGCTAATCTAGATCGAAATAACTCAGGTATGAAACAATGGTTCCAACTTAGAGTCTTTAAGATCAGATTCTAGTGATTTTGAAGTAATGGGGGGGGGGGGTGGGGTATTTATAGTTTTCGGTCCACCGTTAAGATCGTTTCATGGAAACCGTGCTCGTATCTTGTGCGTACACTTGTTGGAAACTCATGGTAGCTAAAAATGGTCCTTATCAGCTGAATAGGCAAGTGAGAAGTGTGTGGGTGTGGTTAAAACAGCTGGAATCTGCTGACTGTTCGATCTAATCTGATCAGGTTAGGCAGTCGCGTAGCGCGACTGGTAAGGGCCTTAGGGCTCGCGCTACGCCACTGCCCCCTGTTTCAGAAATGTTTCAAAACTGACAGTTTTGGTCCCTGCACGTGTTTAAGGCCTTTTTCGATGCGTTTGAACCCCGTTAACCTCATTTCAAGGCTCTAAAATGAAGTTAAAGTATAGGGAACTCAAACCATGCTCAAAAATATGCCGGATGTTGGTTCGTTTGGTCGTACGAACGTGATGTTCGCTTAATTACGACGGAATGCGCATAAGCGCGAAAAACGATCCAAATTGCGCGACGAATGGATTTTTCTCAAGCCAAACACTAAAATAAAATATTTTAGTGCTTACATAAATTTTTGGATGTCCGGTTGTATTCAGAACGTAAGTTATGCGCGAAAATGCAAACTTGTGCACTTTTTGACACTTTTAGTCCCTGAATGACCCAAAAGTTTATTTTAGCACACCGAACCCCTCAAAGCCTATTTCTAAGCTATGTGAAGGATATTTAGGGTATGTTTAACTTATGGTCATGTTCCGGAATGTCTGTTACAGTTCAGATTGACATACTTTCGCAGTTTGTCAGCTTTAGTCCCTGTAAGCGATTTAACTTGATTTTGCCATACCAAAGCCTTCAAAACTTATTTCTAAGTTATGTAAAGGTTATTTATGGTATGCTAAGCCTATTTCACTATTCCGGAGTGTTTGTTGCTTTAAACTGGTTATATTTACGCATCAGTGCGCGTATAACCTTCCAGAAAGCGATTTAGAGCTTGAAATCGAACAAGAGTTGATATGTGTAAACGATACACATATTTTTACAAATCACAAGTATGAAATACAATATTTCATTGGCTTGGTATTTTTTTGATGGTCGTAGTGACCCAGGTGTCACATAAACGATGATTTCAAAAACGAATAGAACGATTTATACTAAACTAATAACGATTTCGATAATGTGAACGAACTTGTTGGTTGTAGTTACATAACGAATGGCATTCATTAATTTTGGCCGAACCGACCAGTATTAGGTTATGGTACCATAGGATCTGACATATCCCGTTATTTCACTATACCCATGGTTATGTGTGGGTGTTGTGGGTAACGACTGAATCTGTACTTATTAACTTACCCTTTTGAGGTTTGTTAATACGAGAAGCGAGGAACGAGGTAGTCAAGTCACGAAGGTTTGAATGTTATTAACGAGACGACCATATATAAGTTTTCACAATTAAAACGAGGATGAGTTAAACGATTTAAACGAGTAAACGATGTTAAACGAATTGGGTAAACGATTGGTTTTTGGCTAGTGTTTAGATAACGGGACGGGTGTAATGTGGTGAAAACATGGTAGATACGCCGCTGGTACTTCTTATATATAAGTGTTTTCAACATATTACATACCGTGGCGTTATTTAGTTCACTTGGGTAAACGATATTGAAACGATGTCACTCAACGATGTTTTCGAAATAATATACGAGTTTTATTAACGAGTTTATACGAGATGTTTTACAAGATGGTTTTCTAAAACAAAAAGCTTTTGGGTTAAGAATCATGACTACGAAATTTTATAAATTATAACCATCTTGATTTGAGTTGGTTAATCATGTTGCAATATTATACACTTTTAAAAACAAGGTTTTCGAGGTATTGCAATATAAGTAAACAAGCCATGATTCCGATACTCTTATAAAACCTATGTACTCGCCAGCATTTCTTTGCTGACTTTGTTTTTACATATGTTTCAGGTGTTGTTGCTTGATTGACGTTCTAGGATGCATGCGTCACATAGGATCTGGACGAGGCCTTAGTGACATAAAACAATGATAGTCGATATAAAACTTGTTTGTTATATGTTAAGACAATGTTAATGTTTAATATTATCAACAAAACGAAACACTTTTTGTATCCATGGTTATGAAACGATAATTCTGTTACAACACTCCCCGACGTTTCCGCCACGCTTTGTTGTTTTACGTGGTCGGGGTGTGATAGAAGAGTTGGTATCAGAGCCAATGGTTATAGGGAATTAGGTTATTAGTAATGCTTTGACCTAGACTATAACTTCTAGGATCCTAACACAAGTTTCTTTGCGTTTAGATTTTAAAACAAAACCGTCACCTATCCTTAGGTGATAACCACAATGAGAACACAATTTTCGAATCCGCCTTGAAAACTAATAATCTGTTCTAGGATGATTGATTACTAGGTTTTGAACCCTCTATTATAAGGTTTTGAACCCTCTAAGTTTTCAAAATCTCGTCAAAGTTTGGTTCTAAATAATGTGAACACGTGCAAACTGGAAGAGTGAGTGCCTGTACCCTGAGTTTTCTGTCTAAGGCTAGAGTGTTCATACAAATCCACATAAATCGGACCAGTCACTCTTACCTGGGAATTCTTGGGGTGAGTGTTCACTTATAGGCGAGCATGTCTTCGGCGATACATTATATTGACCCATTTGCTTTGATTTGTCGCTGTGCGTCAAGCAATCGAGTTGTCTGCTACCCTGGCTGAGACTCAAGTTAGGAAGGGTAAACTCACCCGCAAGGGTGATAAAAAGAAGGCGACTGATTCCGGGAAGGATAAGAAAAAGGATAAGGGTAAGGGTAAGGAAGGTGAGTCGTCGAAGAAATCGAGGAAGCGAAAGGGTGCCCATAATTTTGCTGTTACAGCACAGACTGCTCAGAACCCGCAGAACCCACCGGCTCAGCCACCTGCAAAGAAGGCATATGCTGGTACCACACCTCATTGTGCTCGTTGCAACGGTCATCACGTTGCACAACAAGCTTGCAAACAATGCACGACGTGTGGTAAGCTTGGGCATTTGGCCAATGTTTGTCGTTTGGGACAGAATCAGGTTGCTCAGGTTCCAGCTCTGGGTCAGGGGAATGCTGTGAGATTCCCACCGGGTTCATGTTTTAATTGTGGAGAGTATGGTCATTTCCGCAACAACTGTCCGAGACTGGTGAATGCAAACGCGAATGCTAACGCGAACCCGAATGCGAACGTCAACGTCAATGTGAATCCCGCTCATGGGTGAGCGTACAATTTGAATGCAAACGAAGTGAGGGCCGACAACGAAGTGGTTAACAGTACGTTTCTTGTTAACAATCGACCTGCGTCTATTCTTTTTGATTCTGGAGCCGATAGAAGTTTTGTTTCATTGTCATTTGAGCCTTTGCTTGCGATACCTAGAACCAAACTGAGGAAACCCTTATCTGTCGAGGTTGCTACTGGTAAACCTCTTGTTCTCGATTCTGTTATTCGTGATTGTCAGTTGAACCTTGATAACCATCTTTTTCCTATTGACCTCACACCGATGCAACTTGGGAGTTTCGATATTATCGTTGGAATGGATTTGTTAACCAAACACCACGCTGAGGTGGTTTGTTTCGATAAGATAGTTCGTATCCCTCTTCCGTCTGGCGATGTTCTAGAAGTTCGTGGCGAAAAACCACCAGATGGTTTGAAGCTTATGTCGTGTTTGGAAGCCCAAAGGTATTTACGAAAAGGATATGTTGCTTTTCTGGCACATGTCACCGAGGAGAAAAGCAAGAGCAAGAGTATTTAGGATATTCCGATTGTTCGGGATTATCCAGAGGTGTTTCCTGATGAACTGGCTGGTTTACCTCCAGTTCGTCAAGTCGAGTTTCATATTGACCTTGTACCCAATACCAACCCGATTGCAAAAGCACCTTATCGTCTTGCACCGTTGGAGATGCAAGAGTTATCGAAACAGCTTCAAGAGTTATCTGATAAAGGATTCATCCGACCGAACTTTTCACCTTGGGGAGCTCCTGTCCTCTTCGTGAAAAAGAAAGATGGATCTTTTCGAATGTGTATCGATTATCGTGAGCTTAATAAGCTCACCATCAAGAATCGATATCCCCTACCTCGAATTGATGATCTCTTCGACCAGCTGCAGGGTGCTTCATGCTTTTCCAAGATCGATCTGCGTTCTGGGTATCATCAACTTTGTGTTCTCGAAGAAGATATTCCCAAAACTGCTTTCCTCACAAGATATGGGCATTACGAGTTCACTGTCATGCCTTTTGGTTTGACGAATGCTCCAGCTATCTTTATAGACTTAATGAATAGGGTCTGCAAACCTTATTTGGACAAGTTCATTATTGTGTTCATCGACGATGTTCTCATTTATTCAAAATCTCGAGCTGAGCACGAGCAACACCTTCGCTTAACATTGGAACTCCTGAAGAAGGAACAACTTTTTGATAAATTCTCCAAGTGTGAATTCTGGCTTAAAGAAGTTCAATTCTTGGGTCATATAGTCAATGAGCAGGGTATTCATGTGGATCCATCCAAGATTGCTGCTATTAAGGACTGGAATACACCGACGACGCCTACAGAGATTTGATCTTTTCTTGGTCTTGCTGGTTATTATCGTCGATTTATTTCAAATTTCTCGAAGATTGCGGTTCCACTCACTGCTTTGACTCAGAAGAATAAGCCTTTTGAGTGGAGTCCCAAGCAAGAAGAAGCGTTCCAAACGCTAAAGCAGAAGTTATGTAATGCTCCTGTTCTATCTCTGCCCGAGGGAAGCGATGATTTCGTTGTTTATTGCGATGCGTCCAATTTAGGCCTTGGTTGCGTCCTTATGCAACGAGGTAAGGTTATTGCATATGCATCTAGACAGCTGAAAGTTCACGAGAAGAACTACACAACTCATGATCTTGAGTTAGGAGCTGTGGTTTTCGCGCTTAAAATCTGGAGACACTACCTCTATGGAACGAAGTGTGTGGTTTTCACAGACCACAAAAGTCTCCAGCATATTCTTAATCAGAAAGAGCTGAACATGAGGCAACGACGTTGGGTTGAACTCTTAAACGATTATGACTGCGAGATTCGCTACCACCCTGGTAAGGAGAATGTTGTAGCCGATGCGCTTAGTCGAAAGGAGCGAGTCAAGCTTCATTCTGTTCGAACTCTATCTGATCTTCAATCTTGTGTCCTTCAAGCTCAGCAATTTTATGTTTCACAAAATTTGATAGGTAAGGAATTACCACGTCAACTTGAGCTTAAACTCGAAGCGAAAGACGATGGTTTGCTCTATTTTAAGGATCGATTGTGGATTCCAAAACAAGACGATCTTCGCACCTTCGTAATGGATGAATCTCATAAGTTTTGATATTCTATCCATCCTGGTGCTGACAAAATGTACAAGGATCTTCGTACTCAGTGCTGGTGGCCTGGTATGAAGAAGGATGTTGCCTTGTATGTATCGAAATGCCTAACTTATCTCAAAGTCAAGGCCGAACATCAACGACCTTCTGGCTTGCTTGTACAACCAGAGATACCGGTTTGGAAGTGGGAGAACATTGCGTTGGATCTCATCACTAAGTTACCGCGTACGTCTAAAGGTCATGATTCTATCTGGGTTATTATCGATCGATTAACGAAATCAGCTCATTTCATTCCAATTCGCGAGGACCTATCTGCTGATAAACTTGCAAAGATTTATGTTGATGAGATTGTGACACGACATGGTGTGCCCTTGGATATCATCTCTGATCGTGATGCTCGATTATCATCTCATTTCTGGAAGGCCATGCAATCTGCTTTGGGAACCCAACTGAATCTAAGCACTGCTTATCATCCCCAAACAGATGGCCAATCTGAGAGAACGATTCAAACTTTGGAGGATATGCTTAGAGCATGCGTGATAGACTTTGGTGGTAATTGGGACTCTCATCTGCCACTGATCGAGTTCTCTTACAACAATAGTTATCATACTAGCATTAAAATGGCACCATTCGAAGCTCTCTACGGTCGAAAATGTCGTTCACCTGTCTGTTGGAACGAGACCGGTGAAGCTCAGCTTACTGAACCTGAGCTCGTTCTGGAAACAACAGACAAAATCAAGAAAATCCGCGATAATCTTGTGACAGCTCGAAACCGTCAAAAGAGTTATGCGGATTTGCGATGCAAGACCTTAGAATTTCAAATCGGAGACCGTGTCCTACTCAAGGTGTCACCTTGGAAGGGAGTGGTGAGATTTGGAAAGAAAGGAAAACTTGCACCTCGATATGTGGGACCATTTAAGATTGTGGAAAGAATTGGAAAGGTTGTCTATCGTCTAGAGCTACCTCCAGAGCTTGGAAATATTCACCCGACTTTTCACGTGTCCAATCTGCGAAAATGTTTAGCTGACGCTGATCTACACATTCCTCTCGACGAGATTCGAATCGATGAAACGATGCACTTTGTCGAGAAACCTGTGGAGATAGTGGAACGTACATACAAACAGTTGAAGAACAAACGGATTCATTTGGTCAAAGTTCATTGGGAATCCAAACATGGCCCAGAGTTTACTTGGGAACGTGAGGACCAGATGAA
The DNA here is from genome assembly GCA_030545235.1 of Helianthus tuberosus. Classification (NCBI taxonomy): domain Eukaryota; kingdom Viridiplantae; phylum Streptophyta; class Magnoliopsida; order Asterales; family Asteraceae; genus Helianthus; species Helianthus tuberosus. The sequence continues at coordinate 17,947 of JARYGA010012555.1, read as the reverse complement.
GGTGAAATATCCGCATTTGTTTTCACAAGCTTCCCCTAGTTAAAATTTCAGGACGAAATTTCCTGAAGTAGGGGAGACTGTGACAACTGTGTTCTGTAATCGATGTACGATGTAAAACAATGATGATTATTAATAAAACAATGTGATTTGGTGTTACTATATGTGTTTTGATGTTATTATGTGTGTATTTGTGTTTGGTGAATTTTCAATTTGATTCGACTCCAATTTCAAGCTTTAAATCGCTTTCTGGAAGGTTATACGCAAACTGGTGTGTAAACGCAGTCAGTATAACGTGACAAACACTTCGGAATAGTGAAATAGGATTAACATACCTTAAATAACCTCTACATAACTTAGAAATAAGTTTTGAATGGTTTGGTGTGTCGAAATCAACTTTGTTCGATCGCGGGGACTATTTGTGTCAAACTGCGAAACTATGCCAATTTGTATAGTAACGAACATTCCAGAACTTGATCATAAGTTAAACATACCATAAATAACCTTTACATAGCTTAGAAATAGGCTTTGAGGGGTTCGGTGTGCTAAAATAAACTTTATGCTCATTCAGGGACTAAAAGCGTCAAAAAGTGCACAAGTTTGCATTTTCGCGCATATCTTACGTTCTGAATATATCCGGACCTCCAAAAATTTATGTAAGCATTAAAAGATTTTATTTTAGTGTTTGGCATAAGAAAATTCCATTCTTCGCTTAATTTGGATCGTTTTTGCATTCGTTACGACTTCCGTCGTAATTAACCGAACAACGCAACCGTACGACCAAATGAACCGACATCCGAGATATTTTTGAGCACATTTTAAGTTCCCTATACTTTAACTTCATTTTAGAGCTTTGAAATGGGGTTAACGGGGCTTAAACGTGTAAAAAATGCATCAAATAACAAGTTTGGGGCTTCAGGGGCCTGTTCTGCCAAATATGAAAGTATCAGACCTGCAAGGTCCTTACGGACCGTATGGTTCTGGGTCTTACGGTCCGTAAGCATGTGCCAGAACATCAAAAGCTGTTTCCAGCCTGTTTCTAGCCAATTCCAACTCATAACTCCCTTGCACATGTCATTTCCTGATGATGGGGGGCCATTTTGATGCACATGGGGTTGTAAACAAGTGTAGGGATGAGATTGAAGCACGATTAACGATAAACAATCTTAACGGTTCAAGGAAATCTATAAATACCCCATGATCTCAACCCCAAAAACCCACACCTTTGAAATCTGAATTTGTTCTCTAAGTTGATGTGTTTAACACTTCATACCTGAGAATATTCGGATTCAAAACTTCCATTCTTGGACCCGTTGTAAGTGTTCTTTCGTTCTTTTCATTCGTTTTAGCGTTAAAGTCAAACTGCGTTTGACTTTCTGCATTGACCAGTTTATGGTCAATGTGAAGTTCGTTTGAACTTCATAACGTGAGCGTAATCACGATGGTTATAGTCCCTAGTGACTATACCTACTGATTACCACGTTATCTAGGCTCAGTGACGAGTTGTAGTTTTGGCCAAAATGCGTATTCTTGCGTATTTTGTAACCAAACTACTCTTAGGTATCAAAACCGTTTGTTTTGATACCAAACTTGTTTTCTAACTTAGTTAAGCATGTTTTAACATGCTTAGATCGTCACTTTTTAGTTTAGTGCTTGTGTAGAGTCGTAAGTCAAGCAGACTAAACACCCGCTTAGACTTTCGAACACGACCCGTTTGGTCGATCTTAGGATCCGACCAAACACATTAGGTGACCATAATGTATAGGGAATAACCTTCCAAGGTTATACCTTATGGTCGCTTCGTTTAAGTAGTTTTATGATAGGTAGTTTATATGCCGTAGGTAAAGTACCAAAATGCCCTTTTTACGCCAAAATTCATTTTAAGCATATGTAACATAACCTTTGGTATCTAAACTGATTAGACAACAATATTAAACATGTTGAGGCATATTTTACTTATCATAGGACTAGTTAGGCGTTCCGAACGCGTTTCACGCAAACGACGCGTTAAAGTAGCATAAGCTACCTTAATGGGTCGCGATGGGTCGAAAGCACTTAGGTTAGGTTTCATTTAGGATGTAGGCCTTGTTAAACCATATCACATGAGTTCCGACACTCATTTGGTTTACAAGACCACATTCTGTCCGATCTTCCGATTTAGGCGTCTATTGTTTGACTAGTGATTCAATTACTAGGTGCTGCTTGATTTCTCTGGTTTACTCGAGTTTGTTGAAGTACTATTGATTGAGGATACCTTGTACTACATGTGAGTACATAGTTCCCCTATTTTACAACTTTCAATTGTTTTGGGGTGATTCATATGTACAAAATGTTTTCAAGGTTTAAACGATGATTTCAAAAACGAATAGAACGATTTATACTAAACTAATAATGTGACAACTCGAAATTTCCAACATTCTTTATTTGCATTTAATGCACGTTGACTTTGACTGTTTAGTTGTTTGACTTGTCTGACTTGTAACTGTACACTTCGTGTTATAATAAACGTATTGTGTTTACATGATTATGTGTTTGATTGTATAACATGGAACCTGTCGAGAAACGTAAACTGCTTAACTTATGAAAGAACCCGACGAAACACAAGTGTGTTTCGCCATAACAAATCTCGACGAAACAGACTGTTTCGCCAAAAGCATCTCGACGAAACAGAAGTCTGTTTCGCCGAGCCCAGTTTCACCGAAGCCCAGTTCGGGCCCAACACGCTATTTTGAGTTTAAAACGTGAAACAACATCAGTTTTTACATCTGCTATCAAACAACCAAAACCCTAGAGCCCCTTTCCCTCCTGTGCGACGGCAGTTGGAGGTTCCCGGCGATATCTTAGCGATTGATTCGTATTTCTCTTATTCCGGTTAGTGTGTGTTCGTTAATCGGTTTAATATTTCTGTAATAGCTCGATTCATGTTTGTGTATATACTTGATTTCTGGATTATATAGGAGTATATGGGTATGATGTTCTTGATTGCGATATACATGGTTAATCGGATGCGTAATTCTATGCGAAACTGAATATGATCGAATGCTCGGTTCTGAATGTTGTTAATATGATTTGATTCTGAATTCAAGTTAGCATCTTGATAGGGTTCAATGATATGATTGTTGGATGTTAAATTTATATGTTATACACAAAAACTAGGGTTTATGCTAGACAATGATTCTTGGATGATTGAGTTGTGATGATTCGTTCTGCACATTGACCTTCATATGATTTCTGATACTGATAACGGCTGCTAGCATGATTAGGGTTCTGTGTATATTTGTAACTGCTGCATCTGTTGTCTGCGAAACTGACGTCCGACGAAACAGAACTCTCGGCGAAACAGAATGTGTTTCGCCAAGAGTAGTCGACGAATCAGAAGTTCTGTTTCGCCAGGGGACACCTCGACGAAACAGAATGTGTTTCGTCAATATCTTGTTTCGCCAACTTATGTGTTTCGTCGAGCTGTGCTGTAACTTGAACGGATTCTGTTAAGTGTTAACTGGAATATTTAACTGCTGTTAGACGTTAGACATGACTTGTATGATTGTGATTACGTGCTACCTGCTTAATACGTGAGCAACTTGAACACCAACTGATTATTCTATACGTGCGTACTTTAGGACGTGATTGACTTACTTTGAGCACATACTTAGCATACCGAGCAAACTCAGGTGAGTTCACACACTTTCTAAGGCATGGGATTCCCGGTGGTTGGGAATGGGTTAAAGAAATTAAAAGGAACCTACATATCCTCCTTGGGTAGGATATGTACCGCCATCCTCCATGGGTAGGATGCCAATATTAATCCTGCGTATTCTCCTTGGGTAGAATACGTACGTTCGTCCTCCTTGGGTAGGACAACAACCTTAACTATACTTGAACGATCTTCGCAAACATGCCTGGAATGGCCGCGAACTATACTAAAACGATCTTCGCAAACATGCCTGGAATGGCCGCGAACTATACTTTAATCTTCGCAAACATGCCTGGAGGGCCGCGATACAAATATAACTAGTCTACAATACATGGGAAACCCCCACTAATCTTCGCAAACATGCCTGGAGGGCCGCGATGTAACTGATAACGATACATGGGTTACTAAACAAACAAACGATTTATGAAACGAACATTATTACTAAACAACCCACTGTGAACTCGCTCAACTAGTTGTTGACTCTCTGTTACATGCCTTGCAGGACCTTAGGTACATATGGAGCTTGCACAGGAAGGAGCAGGTCGTTGTGGGATACGGATCGTAGACGATATTTGAACTTATAACTTACTTTGGGTTTTCATTATTATGCTTCCGCTACTTAAACAACGTTTGGTTATGAACATCGGTCATGTCAAGATGAACTGCATTTTCCTACTTTTACACTTAATTACTATGTTTGACATGATTGATGGCTTGATCCTGGTCATGTCACGCCTCCCAGCGGTGGTACTCCGCGTGTGGATTTTGGGGGTGTGACAGATTGGTATCAGAGCCATTGGTTATAGAGAACTCGGTTTTAATAAAGGGAAAACGATTTTGTTAAAACCAGACTATAACCAGAACAGTGCTCTCAACGATCCACAACGACGCTTCGCTCCACGTGCAAGGCTCAACATCATAGGTACTACTATTCATGTTACTTTACCTACATGCTAGAACTACATAGAACTTTGCTCGCGGTATGCTTAGAGTACAGAACCTACTATATGTTGTTGCTTGAGAATACTTGTGTGCTCACTCTCTTCGCACTATTCGCGAACCTCTCACCCACATGTTCTCCTTGATGTCAAGATCATGTGTGGACGCGTTAACCTAACTCAAGCCCAGTTGGCGGCTTCGATCACTGAACAAGTCACTGCAGCACTTGCAGCTGCCCAGGCAGGAGGTGTAACCTGCCATCGCCACTTACTCTAGGATTTTTAGATCCTACTCTCGTAACTCAACACTTGTGCTCAATTTTGATTACTCTTACGCACACGACAAGTCAACACGCTCAGCCACCTGTATGCATATACACGACTTTTTATGGACTGTCGTCCTACTACTTTCAACGACACTGAAGGAGCTGTTGGACTCCTCCGTTAAGTTCGAGGAACTCGAATCGGACTTCGATTATGCGAATGACCCGAGGCTAGTAAGGTGAAATATGCCACTGATGGTCTCGAAGACACTGCGCAAACTTGGTGGAATGCGCAAGTTACGATGCTGGGGGCTGGCGGCTGCTAATGCCACCCCTTGGGACGAATTCAAGAAACTAATCAAACTAGAATACTGTAACTATGATAACATCCACAAACTGGAAGTGGAGTTCTTTAACCTGAAGATGACGGGGTCAGAAATAGAGGCGTATACGAAGCGATCTAACGAGCTGGCAACTTTGTGCCCTACTATGGTGGAACCTCCCATCAAGCGCACCGAGAGCGGTACCTCAAAGGCTTAGTACCAGAAATTCAAAGTCATGTGATGACTGCTAATCTTGCTACTATTCAAGATGTTACTCATCTTGCTCATCGTCCCACAGACCAGGCAGTGGAACAGAACAAGCTGCCTAGACGTATTGGTGCTACTACTTCAACTACTTTTGCTATCCTCAGTGACAACGAATGAAAGTGGAATGGAACCTCTGGCAAGGGTTCGACTACGATTCTGTCCCAGGCACAACAGTGAAAGATCGATGACAACCAAAGTCCTAGTCAGCAACCTTTCAGCAGTCAATGGCAGGGTGGATACAGGGGAAACCACCCTAAGTGCAAACGATGTAACTTGCACCACAGCGGGCAGTGCAACCGAAATCATTGTCAATGATGCGACAAGCTTGGTTATGGAGCCAAGGATGGTAGAAACTCACGTTCTGCAAGCCAGAACCAACAACAACAGATACAAGATCTATAGAATCAGCGGCAACAGCAGGGTAACAAGGGATGTTATCAGTGTGGGGCTGAAGGTCACTTCAAGAGACACTGCCCACGGTTGAATCAGAACCAGAATCAGAACCACAACCAAGGAAACGGGGACTAGGGAAGACAACGGGGGTAATAACGACGGCAATGGTGCCAGGGGTCGAGTGTTCGTGATTGGTCAGGGTGATACTAGTAATGACCTCAACGTTGCGATAGTTACGACATCGTCATTGGTATGGATTGGTTATCCCAACAACAAGCAGAGATCCTATGCAAGGAAAAGATCATTCGTATTCCCCGTTCTGGTAAAGAACCTCTCGAAGTTCAAGGCGACAAGAGTGGTGTCGTGAGTGGCATCATACCCTTCTTGAAGGCCCAGAAGTGTTTACGAAAGGGCGGCCACACAGCTGTTTTAGCACTCGTTACTGATACATCGTAGAAAGAGAAAAAGATTGGGGATATTCCAGTGGTCGAATTTCAGATCGAGCTCGCTCCAGGAGCAGCACCCATAGCTCGAGCACCTTATCGCTTAGCTCCAACGGAACTGGAAGAACTGTCTAAGCAACTACAAGAACTCTTGGAAAAAGGGTTTCATACGTCCTAACTCTTCGCCTTGGGGAGCTCCAGTGTTATTCGTAAAGAAGAAAGACGGTACGTTCAGGATGTATATAGACTACCGTGAACTCAACAAGGTGACGATCAAGAATCGTTATCCTCTTCCGCGCATAGATGATTTATTCGACCAGCTGCAAGGGTCAAGCTACTACTCCAAGATAGACTTAAGGTCAGGATACCATCAGCTGAGAGTCCGGGATGAGGACGTCTCCAAAACAGAATTCAGAACTCGCTACGGCCATTACGAGTTTTTGGTCCTGCCATTCGGGCTAACGGACGCGCCTGCGGTTTTCATGGAATCTTATGAACAGGGTGTGCAAACCTTATCTTGACAAGTTCGTTATTTTTTTTATTGACGACATCCTGATCTATTCGAAGAGTCAGGAGGAACACGAGCAGCACTTACGACTTATTTTGGAACTCCTTCGAACGGAACAACTGTACGCCAAATTTTCGAAATGCGACTTCTGGCTTCGTGAAGTCCACTTCCTAGGCCATGTGGTAAACAAGGATGGGATTCATGTCGATCCATCCAAGGTAGATACGATCAAGAACTGGCCTGCACCTCGCACACCGACAGAAATATGCCAATTCTTGGGTTTGGCAGGTTATTACAGACGATTCATCAAAGACTTCTCGAAGATTGCTCAGCCGCTTACACTACTGACACAGAAAGGTGTTGCTTACCGTTGGGGTAATACACAGGAAACAGCGTTTCAGCACTTAAAGGATAGACTTTGTAGCGCACCTATCCTCTCATTGCCTGAAGGCACGGACGATTTTATAGTTTACTGCGACGCATCCATCCAAGGTCTTGGATGTGTGTTGATGCAACGGGATAAAGTCATTGCTTATGCTTCGCGCCAACTTAAGATTCACGAACGGAATTACACTACTCATGATTTAGAGCTGGGAACCGTTGTTTTTGCGCTCAAGATATGGCGACATTACCTGTATGGCACTAAGGGCACCATCTACACCAATCACAGGAGTCTCGAACATATTTTCAAGCAGAAAGAGTTGAACATGCGACAACGTAGATGGGTCGAGCTGCTGAACGATTATGAGTATGCCATAAAGTACCATCCGGGCAAAGCCAATGTGGTGGCCGACGCCCTCAATCGAAAGGATACTACACCTAGGCGTGTACGAGCGTTGCAACTCACCATTCAGTCTAGTCTTCCTTCACAAATACGAGATGCTCAGGTAGAAGCATTGAAACCAGAAAACGTTAGGGCTGAAGCCCTACGCGACTCAAGGCAAAGATTAGAACAAAAGGCAGACGGAGCCTACTATGTAACAGGACGCATCTGGGTCCCACTCTATGGCAACTTACGCGAGCTTGTAATGGATGAAGCTCATAAGTCTTGCTACTCGGTACATCCAGGTTCGGATAAAATGTACCACGATATCAAAACTACATACTGGTGGCCTAGCATGAAGGCCCACATAGCCACATACGTTAGCAAATGCTTGACTTGTGCGAGAGTCAAGGCAGAATATCAGAAACCGTCAGGACCACTTCAACAACCTGAGATACCACAATGGAAATGGGAACAAATTTCCATGGATTTTGTTACAGGCTTACCTAGATCTCAGCACGGAAATGATACTATTTGGGTGATCGTGGATCGACTCACAAAGTCTGCTCACTTCCTGGCTATTAAGGAAACAGACAAGTTCTCTACCCTAGCAGACATCTACTTAAAAGAAATGGTTTCAAGGCACGGGGTGCCAACCTCTATCATCTCTGATCGTGATGCACGCTTTACTTCAGAACTGTGGCAAGCAATGCACAAATCTTTTGGCTCTCGACTAGACATGAGCACAGCTTATCATCCTCAGACGGATGGGCAGTCTGAGCGTACTATTCAAACTCTAGAAGACATGCTTCGGGCGTGCGTAATTGACTTTGGCAATGGTTGGGAAAAACATCTGCCACTCGTGAAATTTTCTTACAACAACAGCTACCACACCAGCATTAAAGCTGCACCACTCGAGGCACTGTACGGGCGTAAGTGCCAGTCACCTCTCTGTTGGGCAGAGGTGGGAGAAAGTCAAATCACAGGTCCAGAAATGGTAGTCGATACTACAGAAAAGATTGCATAAATACGACAACGCATGGCGGCAGCACGCGACCGTCAGAAAGCATACGCTGATTGAGACAGGAAAATACTCGAATTCCAGGTTGGGGATCGAGCGCTACTTAAAGTTTCACCCTGGAAGGGTGTGGTTCGTTTTGGCAAACACGGCAAACTAAATCCACGATATGTTGGACCTTTCGAGGTTATTGAGAAAATAGGCAAAGTGGCCTACAGATTGAACTTACCACCTGAACTCAGTGCAGTTCACAATGTCTTTCACGTGTCGAATCTGAAGAAGTGTACGTCAGATGAGACCCACATAGTTCCCTTAAAGGAACTCACTATCGACGAGCGGTTGCACTTCGTCGAGGAACCTATTGAAATCACGGACCGGGATGTTAAGGTCCTCAAGAACACGAGAATCCCTCTTGTACGAGTTCGTTGGAACTCCCGTCGTGGCCCAGAGTATACCTGGGAACGAGAAGATCAAATGGAACTCAAATATCCCCAGTTATTCGGAACCAATGCAACTACTACTGAGGCTGAAGCTACTATTGCAGAATTTCGGGACGAAATTCCAAATCAACGGGGGGGATAATGTGACACCCCAGGAAAACCAGTAATCTTCGCATACATGCTCGGGGAGCCGCGATACGAAACAGGTAAACAACGTCACACTATTAGCTTCCTCAGTAACTGCATACTAAATTTCGGGACGAAATTTCTTTCAAGTTGGGGATAATGTGACAACTCGAAATTTCCAACATTCTTTATTTGCATTTAATGCACGTTGACTTTGACTGTTTAGTTGTTTGACTTGTCTGACTTGTAACTGTACACTTCGTGTTATAATAAACGTATTGTGTTTACATGATTATGTGTTTGATTGTATAACATGGAACCTGTCGAGAAACGTAAACTGCTTAACTTATGAAAGAACCCGACGAAACACAAGTGTGTTTCGCCATAACAAATCTCGACGAAACAGACTGTTTCGCCAAAAGCATCTCGACGAAACAGAAGTCTGTTTCGCCGAGCCCAGTTTCACCGAAGCCCAGTTCGGGCCCAACACGCTATTTTGAGTTTAAAACGTGAAACAACATCAGTTTTTACATCTGCTATCAAACAACCAAAACCCTAGAGCCCCTTTCCCTCCTGTGCGACGGCAGTTGGAGGTTCCCGGCGATATCTTAGCGATTGATTCGTATTTCTCTTATTCCGGTTAGTGTGTGTTCGTTAATCGGTTTAATATTTCTGTAATAGCTCGATTCATGTTTGTGTATATACTTGATTTCTGGATTATATAGGAGTATATGGGTATGATGTTCTTGATTGCGATATACATGGTTAATCGGATGCGTAATTCTATGCGAAACTGAATATGATCGAATGCTCGGTTCTGAATGTTGTTAATATGATTTGATTCTGAATTCAAGTTAGCATCTTGATAGGGTTCAATGATATGATTGTTGGATGTTAAATTTATATGTTATACACAAAAACTAGGGTTTATGCTAGACAATGATTCTTGGATGATTGAGTTGTGATGATTCGTTCTGCACATTGACCTTCATATGATTTCTGATACTGATAACGGCTGCTAGCATGATTAGGGTTCTGTGTATATTTGTAACTGCTGCATCTGTTGTCTGCGAAACTGACGTCCGACGAAACAGAACTCTCGGCGAAACAGAATGTGTTTCGCCAAGAGTAGTCGACGAATCAGAAGTTCTGTTTCGCCAGGGGACACCTCGACGAAACAGAATGTGTTTCGTCAATATCTTGTTTCGCCAACTTATGTGTTTCGTCGAGCTGTGCTGTAACTTGAACGGATTCTGTTAAGTGTTAACTGGAATATTTAACTGCTGTTAGACGTTAGACATGACTTGTATGATTGTGATTACGTGCTACCTGCTTAATACGTGAGCAACTTGAACACCAACTGATTATTCTATACGTGCGTACTTTAGGACGTGATTGACTTACTTTGAGCACATACTTAGCATACCGAGCAAACTCAGGTGAGTTCACACACTTTCTAAGGCATGGGATTCCCGGTGGTTGGGAATGGGTTAAAGAAATTAAAAGGAACCTACATATCCTCCTTGGGTAGGATATGTACCGCCATCCTCCATGGGTAGGATGCCAATATTAATCCTGCGTATTCTCCTTGGGTAGAATACGTACGTTCGTCCTCCTTGGGTAGGACAACAACCTTAACTATACTTGAACGATCTTCGCAAACATGCCTGGAATGGCCGCGAACTATACTAAAACGATCTTCGCAAACATGCCTGGAATGGCCGCGAACTATACTTTAATCTTCGCAAACATGCCTGGAGGGCCGCGATACAAATATAACTAGTCTACAATACATGGGAAACCCCCACTAATCTTCGCAAACATGCCTGGAGGGCCGCGATGTAACTGATAACGATACATGGGTTACTAAACAAACAAACGATTTATGAAACGAACATTATTACTAAACAACCCACTGTGAACTCGCTCAACTAGTTGTTGACTCTCTGTTACATGCCTTGCAGGACCTTAGGTACATATGGAGCTTGCACAGGAAGGAGCAGGTCGTTGTGGGATACGGATCGTAGACGATATTTGAACTTATAACTTACTTTGGGTTTTCATTATTATGCTTCCGCTACTTAAACAACGTTTGGTTATGAACATCGGTCATGTCAAGATGAACTGCATTTTCCTACTTTTACACTTAATTACTATGTTTGACATGATTGATGGCTTGATCCTGGTCATGTCACGCCTCCCAGCGGTGGTACTCCGCGTGTGGATTTTGGGGGTGTGACAAATAACGATTTCGATAATGTGAACGAACTTGTTGGTTGTAGTTACATAACGAATGGCATTCATTAATTTTGGCCGAACCGACCAGTATTAGGTTATGGTACCATAGGATCTGACATATCCCGTTATTGCACTATACCCATGGTTATGTGTGGGTGTTGTGGGTAACGACTGAATCTGTACTTATTAACTTACCCTTTTGAGGTTTGTTAATACGAGAAGCGAGGAACGAGGTAGTCAAGTTACGAAGGTTTGAATGTTATTAACGAGACGACCATATATAAGTTTTCACAATTAAAACGAGGATGAGTTAAACGATTTAAACGAGTAAACGATGTTAAACGAATTGGGTAAACGATTGGTTTTTGGCTAGTGTTTAGATAACGGGATGGGTGTAATGTGGTGAAAACATGGTAGATACGCCGCTGGTACTTCTTATATATAAGTGTTTTCAACATATTACATACCGTGGCGTTATTTAGTTCACTTGGGTAAACGATATTGAAACGATGTCACTCAACGATGTTTTCGAAATAATATACGAGTTTTATTAACGAGTTTATACGAGATGTTTTACAAGATGGTTTTCTAAAACAAAAAGCTTTTGGGTTAAGAATCATGGCTACGGAATTTTATAAATTATAACCATCTTGATTTGAGTTGGTTAATCATGTTGCAATATTATACACTTTTAAAAACAAGGTTTTCGAGGTATTGCAATATAAGTAAACAAGCCATGATTCCGATACTCTTATAAAACCTATGTACTCGCCAGCATTTCTTTGCTGACTTTGTTTTTACATATGTTTCAGGTGTTGTTGCTTGATTGACGTTCTAGGATGCATGCGTCACATAGGATATGGACGAGGCCTTAGTGACATAAAACAATGATAGTTGATATAAAACTTGTTTGTTATATGTTAAGACAATGTTAATGTTTAATATTATCAATAAAACGAAACACTTTTTGTATCCATGGTTATGAAACGATAATTCTGTTACAACACTCCCCGACGTTTCCGCCACGCTTTGTTGTTTTACGTGGTCGGGGTGTGACACCTACATAACCCCCACACATAACCATGGGTGTAGTCTGATAACGGGATTTGTCAGATCCTATGGTACCATAACCTAATACTGGTCGGCTTGATCAATGCTAATGAATGTCATTTGTTATGTAACTACAACCAACAAGTTCGTTCACTTTATCGAAATCGTTATTAGTTTAATATAAACCATCTTAATCGTTTTTGAAAACATCGTTAAGATATCGAAATCGCTTTAATACATATGAATCACCCCAAAACAATTGAAAACAATAAAATAGGGGAACTATGTACTCACATTGAATAGAAGGGTATCCTTGATCTAAAGAACTTAGTGAAGCTCAGACAAACCAAGGAATATTCAAGTAGTACTTAGTAATCGGATCACTAGTAAATAAAATTGATACCTAAATCGGAGGATCGGATAGAATGAGGTCTTGTAAACCAATGAGTGTGGAACTCATGTGATATGGTTTAACAAAGCCTACATTCTAAATCAGAACCTAGCCTGAGTGCTTTCGACCCGTTACGACCCATTAAGGTAGCTTATGCTACTTTAACGTGTCGTTCGCGCAAAACTATGTTCGGATGGTTAACTATGTGCTATGTCAAGTCTTACATGCCCAATAATACCTAAACATGTTACTAAATCAGATTATATGTCAAAAACATGTTCACATATATAAATTACGGATTTAAGTTTCAAAAGGGCGTTTTGGTCATTTCCTATGGGCATACAAGCTACTTAACAAATAACTAACCAATCCTATGTGATCATAAGGTATAACCTCAGTGGTTATTCCCTATGCAACTATGATCACTAATCAAGCTTAGTCGGATCCTAATGATCGACCAAACGGGTCGGGTTCGAAAGTCAAAGCGGTTGTTTAGACCGCTTAACTTACGACCTTAAACAAGCACTAAACTAATAGTGACGAGTTAAACATGTCAAAACATGTTTAACTAACTTACAAAACTGGTTTGGTATCAAAACAATGGGTTTTGATACCCGAAAATAGTTCCGTTGCAAAATGCGTGCTAAAACGCATTTTGACCGAAACTTTGACTGTCACACCCCTTTCTGCGGCGGAAGCACGAGGTGTGATCATGAAAGGTTCTCATTGCATACGAAAGGTAAACATACTACATGCTCGTAAAAATATCTTCAAATACCAAACATTTCATAATTTGAAAACATAAGTTAGCGTTTACATCGCGAGGTAGCATAAAACATTGTCTTAAAAAAATTTACAACTTTATTTAAAGATAAACATAAGCGACATCCACAAGCATGAGTAAGGCCGCGCGCACATCCACTTCTAGTTACCTGAAATACATGTGAGTTTTGGAAAAAAACGTCAACATAATGTTGGTGTGAATTCATGCAGTTTTTGTATTTCACGTTTGTATACTTTGTACGAAAACATAGTTGGTATATTGTGTAAATCCCGTATTCTTGAGTACACCACGTACTCATGTAAAATCAAGTATTCTTGTGGTATGATTCTTGTATAAATAAAGTATTCATGTATGTATCATGGTTGTTAATGGGTTGCAAGGCCATTAACATGTGACACGACATAGGAAGTCACCAAACCATAGGCATTTTTCTAGTTGGCATATTCTGAGACACAAAAGCACTGCTCGGTACTCGTACTTACCAAGAGTGTGGCTGCCCGACACCCGTTAGATCTAACCTTTTGTTCTGCGGTCTAGGTATATTGTTGATTAATGGTGCTTATGGTACCCTATTCGTGACACGATTTCTCGTATAATTTCTTAAAACGCATCATACTCGGTACTCGTTCTCACCAAGTGTGCTTCTTGTATTCTTGTATCATACCATTTATAAACATTGTAACATTTGTACATGTATTTCACCCCCGAAGTTATAAAACTGAAAACAGTTAAAAGAAAAGGGGGAGCATGAACTCACAACTTTGCGTTCCTTGCGTCGTAAACTTCACCGGATTTGCTTAATTAACGTCGTGACCTATACGCGTTTTCTTAACGTTAGTCACTAGACTTGTATCGCACAAGTACAGTCACTGTCTTTTGTATATGTTTTCTTGTGTTAAAAATATTTTATATTTTTAACTAAGTGGCTTACTTATATTATTTTCTCAAAAATAAGTATAAGTTTCTTGTGTTTTGCACTTTGCACCCGAATTATGTATCTTGTATGTTGTATGTGTATTTTTGTGTTTTTACTTCTCGTGAGTAATTAGTGTATTTTCAAGTCCTAATACACTATCACGTATAGTACATACTACATACACTTAGCACAAAATGTGGCGATCAATAAATATATATATTTTTCTCAAAAATATATACATACTTAATATCCATTTTTATTCTTGAAGAAATCCTCATTTCTTATCACTAAAAATTAGGGAAACTTTGGTAATATTTTTAGATACATTTTTAGGGAATAAGTTTCTCAAAAACTTATATTTTTCTAAGTGTCAAAATTTATAAAAATTTTGACAGAGTTTCCCCTAAAAATGGAGGTTTCCCATGTTTTCGAAACATGTGTTTATTTTCTTTTAAAAATCATCATCAATCATTTTCAACAACAATCATCAACAACAAATACCTATTTCTCTATTTCATGAACTTGAAAGTTTACAAAAATGTGTTCATTTCATGTAATATCCAAGTTTTAACAAAACTTGTTCCTTCCACTTGGTTCTTTCGAAAAACCGCTCATAGATCTTTAGATCTACAAGTTTACAACTCATTTTTCCAAGAAAACTTATATTTATTCAAGTTCAAAGTTCATGTATGGATGGTTTCATCATCCTTCATATCTTTAACTTTCACATCTTGCTAGTTCATGTCTCTAAACATGATCTAGCAAGTCTATGTGATGGATCATCTCATTTTTACTAACAAATAACATTCAACAATCATCACAACATAGAAACAACATGATTCTATCATCAACATAGCACTACTTCAACATTTTATCCATTCTTTATCCTTTATGTTTAAGACTTGTTCATGTTCTTTAGAGTTCCTTAACATTTTATCATTCAATCAACTATTAACCACCAAAAACAAGAACAAGATGAAGATTTGAAGCACTTACTACTAGCACAAGGCTAGGGGAGAAACAAAGCGTAAAAGTGGTGGATAAAAGAAAACAAGAGCGGTCCTTGAGCTTCCGAGTGCACCAAGCTTAGTTGTTGGACCTCTTGCACCTTTGTATGTATGTAAAATGCTTGAAAGGAAGGTTGATGGTGGTTGTATGGTGGGTGGAGGTGGCGGCCGTGAGCTAGGGAAGGAGGAAGAGAAAGAAGTTTGTTTGTTGGGTGATAGATGAAATGAAGGTGGTGATCTAATGTGTTAATTTATAAACCACTTTGTTCTTTAACCATCATACAAAATGCTCTATTAACCACCAACATCTATCAATTTAATAATAAAAAGAATGTGGGGGTGTCCACCCCACATGTAACCGTCGATTAGGGGGGGGGGGTAGGGGGTTGGGTTGTAATGATAAAGTAACTAATCTAGTTAAGTTTGAATGATTTAGTTAGTGTATTATTGTGTGTTATATAATATAAGGTGTGTTAGGGTGTTCGGGGACCCTAACTAGCTTAGAAAAGTAAAAACAATGTGTTCGGCAATATTTCTATGTTCCGGGTAGTGTCCGGTTGTTCGGTTAGATACCGGTTCGTTAAAGTGCTAAATTGCACCTTTTCGTGTCTTTTAAGTACCCTTTTGTAATACTTTCGATTCCCGACACTTAGGGAAATATTCTGGATGTTAAAACATGAATTCTGCATAATATTTATGTTGTTAAAAGCTGATTAGAGCTGAATTTATTAAAATTCTGCACTTAAAGTGCGTTTTGGGTGCTTTTTAGTGCTTGTTTTTACTTCCAGAGAGTATGTATATTAAACCCTTGTATGTACTCTTGGGTTTTGATGTATTCTTGTCGTTGGACCTACACCTAGGCTCCAATTTTATTGTCTGACTGCTTTCTGCAGAATTGTTGACACAATGTGTCTTACCGGTGAGTTTACTAGTATTTCTGATGCAACACTCTCGTTTATGCATAAAGCAATATTTTGTAGTATACAACGTGCATGAATTCACTTGCTTAATATGTAATCAGACAATGTTGACATCTAAGCACATAATTGTAGTCATTAAACAATAATTAAAGTGTACGGAAATTACCGGTTTGGTGCCAGTTGTCACATTGACTCATCACTATGCCTAGTTAACGTGGTAATCAGTAGGTATAATCGTTAAGGACTATAACCATCGTGATTACAATCACGTTGCAAAGTTCAATTGAACTTTGACTTGACCAATTGATGGTCAAAACCGAAAGTCAAACTGTTGGCCAAACTGTTTGACTTTCTGCTTAAACATAAAGAATAAGCATGAAAGAAGACTTACAATAGGTCCTAGCTATCTTTTCTACAAAGAATAAAGTTCCAAGCAGATTAGAAAGTTCCAACACTTGAGAGAGCTCCCAAATCAGATGTAGAGAAGAAAATGAGGAAATGAGCAATGAATGAATGAAAGTGTTGGGCTATTTATACTTGTTGCAAGATCATAGTATCATTACACATGTTTGTGTAGCTTCCAAGCATTAGATCATAGCCATACACTTGTTTGATGCAGGTTAGAAGCCTTGGGGAAGAGATAACTTGCTCACCACACCAAGAAATTGCAAGATTGGCCCCTGAATTATGAAACAGCAGCTGAAAACTGATTTCTGGTCGCTGGCACTACCACACGGCCCCCGTAAGGATGGGGAGGGGGTCACGCGGCCCGCCTGGGCTCCCCAGTTCAGCATAAGTTTGAAAATTGACAGTTCAGGTCCCTGTACTTGGTTTAAGCTCATTTCAGGTCCTTTTGACCCCAGTTAAGCCATTTTCAAGGCTCTATAAGGTCAATAAAGTTTAGAGGACTCAAAATGTGCTCGTAAAACTCTCGGAGGTCGGCTCGTTTGGTCGTACGGTCGCGTTATTCGTCAAATTACGACGAAACTCAAACGGACGCGAAAACGAACCAAATTAAGCGACAAATGGAATTTTTGCATGCCGATCACTAAAATAAAAATATTTTAGTGTGTACAAAAATTTTGGATGTCCAGATGTGGTCAGAACGTAAGATATGCGCGTAAATGCAAACTTACGTCGTTTTTGACACTTTTAGTCCCTGTAAGATCAAATAAGCATGTTTTCGCACACCGAACCCCTCAAAGCTTATTTATAAGCTATGTTTAGGTTATTTATGGTATGTTTAGCTTATGATCAAGTTCCGGACTGTTTGATACCATACGAATCGGTATAGTTTCGCAGTTTGACACAAATAGTCCCTGCGATCGAATAGACTTGTTTTCAACACACCAAACCATCCAAAACATATTTCTGAGTTATGTAAAGGTTATTTTAGGTATGTTAAGCCTATGTCACTATTCTGGAGTGTTTGTTGTGTTAAACTAACTGCGTTTATGCACCAGTTTGC